>BLSH010345484.1:92291-111589 GCA_018402905.1 Glandirana rugosa | reverse complement strand
GGTGACAGGTACTCGGGTACTCTGATGGACAAGTGACAAGTACTCGGGTACTCTGATGGACAGGTGACAGGTACTCGGGTACTCTGATGGACTGGTGACAGGTACTCGGGTACTTTGATGGGCAGGTGACAGGTACTCGGGTACTTTGATGGACAGGTGACAGGTACTCGGGTACTTTGATGGACAGGTGACAGGTACTCTGATGGGCAGGTGACAGGTACTCGGGTACTTTGATGGGCAGGTGACAGGTACTCGGGTACTTTGATGGACAGGTGACAGGTACTCAGGTACTCTGATGGACAGGTGACGGGTACTCGGGTACTCTGATGGGCAGGCGACAGGTACTCAGGTACTCTGATGGACAGGTGACGGGTACTCGGGTACTCTGCTGGACAGGTGACAGGTACTCGGGTACTCTGATGGACAGGTGACAAGTACTCGGGTACTCTGATGGACAAGTGACAAGTACTCGGGTACTCTGATGGACAGGTGACAGGTACTCGGGTACTCTGATGGACTGGTGACAGGTACTCGGGTACTTTGATGGGCAGGTGACAGGTACTCGGGTACTTTGATGGACAGGTGACAGGTACTCGGGTACTTTGATGGACAGGTGACAGGTACTCTGATGGGCAGGTGACAGGTACTCGGGTACTCTGATGGGCAGGTGACAGGTACTCGGGTACTCTGATGGAAAGGTGACAGGTACTCGGGTACTCTGATGGACAGGTGACAGGTACTCGGGTACTTTGATGGACAGGTGACAGGTACTCTGATGGACTGTGACAGGTACTCTGATGGGGTGGTAACAGGTCCTCTTTATTGGGGGGTTTATTTATTAGGGTGATCAGTGTGCTTGGTGTACAGTAAGCGGTAACAAGCTGTTACCGCAATCTCCCTGCTCCCTAACAGCTCGTTAACGCGGTTTGTTTACATCACATGACCGGCTGTGATTGACACAGCCGGTCACGTGGTAAAGAGCCAAATCTATTGGCTCTTTACACGGATCGGAGCTGTGCTTTGTCCGAGGGACAAGCCTCAGCTCCGATCGCCGCGCTGCGTGCCCCCGGGGGCGCGCACGAGCGGCGTGCAGGTGAGGCTTGTTTGTGACCGGCTGTGATTGGACACAGACGGTCACGGGGTAAAGAGCCAATTTTATTGGCTCTTTACCCCGATCTGGGGGGGACACAACCCCCCGGCAGACGAGCGATCGCCGCTGTGCGGGCCCCTGGGGACCCGCAGTAGCGGCGAGAAGCGGAGGACGTCATATGATGTCCTCCCGGATCGAGGAGCAGTCCCTGCCGACGTCATTTTACTATGAGTCGGTAGGGAACTGGTTAAGGTGGTAATTACACTCACTTGGTACCTTATCTGCATTAAAATAGCCTCAGAACCTGTGCAATTAATGTGTGTCCTGGATTAAAGGGATGATGTGGCAACCCTACGACCAAAGAAAGAAAGTTCAGGTGCATGTGTTTTGCACAATACAACTTGTTGGACCAACTTCTCTGTACACACGATACAACGGTCGTACGACCGCTTGTTGGTACTACCAAGTTTTCTAGTCTGCTCATACAACTCCCGTTGTACGACCGTCGTACGTCGGCTGTTCTAATCGTGCATACTAACTATCGATTTCGCATACAACGGTCGTTCGTACAACCTGTTGTATACGATCGTCGACTCGTGTGTACGAGGCTTAAGGCTTAATTATTAAAATGTAAGTTACGCTAGGTTCACACCTATGCGCCTTTGCAGGCCGCATTTGTATGGGCCTGAGAGCTCATTCAAATGAATGGGCTGCTCTGCCTGCGTTTCCGCAAAAAACGCCACGTTTTTTCAAAAATGTGGCTGCAGGGAAATGGCATGGTTTTTTGACCATGCCATTTCCCTGCGCTTCCCACACATGCACTGTGATTTTACATGCATGGGGGTGCCATTCAGAATGAATATGCTTTTGCAGAGTAGTGCGTTTTCACTGCGAGGGGTTGCAATTTGTGAGTTATCAATTTTGTGGGTGCTTATGGGTGAAAGCACTGAATAGGTCACTATGGTGGAGAGACTCATATTGTATTTTAAGGTAAATTTGACATTTTGGGCTGTCACCTTGATAAAGGGGATTTTGTTTCAGGAAGAGAATATCCCATTAGATCAGCAGTACTGACCTATAAAAAGTTTTTTAGTTTTTTTTTGTTATTTATAATACCTGCATTGCTTTAATGTCTCAACAAAACAACATGTCTGTTCTATTACAACTACTACAATATTGCTTTCAGTATGTGTCTACTTTAACCACTTCAGCCCCGGAAGGATTTGCTCCCTTCCTGACCAGGCCCTTTTTTACGATACGGCACTGTGTCGCTTTAGTTGACTATTGCGTGATTGTGCGACGTTGTAACCAAACAAAATTGACGTCCTTTTTTCTCACAAATAGAGCTTTCTTTTGGTGGTATTTGATCACCTCGCGGTTTTTATTTTTTGTGCTAAAAAAAGAGCGACAATTTTGAAAAGAAAACAATTTTATTTACTTTCTGCTATAATACATATCCAAAAAAAATATATATAAAAAAAATGTATTCATTAGTTTAGGCCGATATATATTCTTCTACATATCTTTGGTAAAAAAAAAATTGCAATAGGCGTATATTGATTTGTTTGCACAAAAGTTATTGCATTTACAAACTGTGGGATAGATTTAGAGACTTTTTTTCAATTGTTTTTACTGGTAATGTCAGCGTTCTGTGATTTTTAGTGGGACTTGCGACATTGCGGTGGACAAATCTGACCCCAAATTACACTTTTTGGGGACCAGTGACATTATTACATTGATCAGTGCTATAAAAATGCACTGATCAATGTATAAATGATATTGGCAGGGAAGGGGTTAACACTAGGGGTGATCAAGGGGTTAACTGTGTTCCCTCAGCGTGTTCTAACTGTAGGGGGAATGGGCTGCCTGGAACACCACAGAGATCACTGTTCCCGATCACTGGGAACAGCAGATCTCTGACATGCCCCCCATCAGAACGGGGATCCGCTTTGTTTACATAGGCAGTTCCCAGTTCTGCTTCTGTACACCACGAATGCGGGTCGCCGGCAGAGCCCGCCAGTCCAAAGTAAGGGAATCCCTGGTTGTCACCAGAACTAGTGTCTCCATTTTAAAATTTGGCCTTTAGATTGTAAGCTCCATGAGCAGGGCCCTCCTATTCCTTCTGTACTGAACTGTTTTTTAATTGTACTGTGTCCCTTCCAGTGGTGGCCCGTCCATCAGGGCACATGGGCACCACCCCCTCTCCCCAGCCACCCCCTCTGTCATGGGTAGATTCATGCATCAGCATGAATCTATCCATGGCCACCCTTGACCACCCGCCCCATTCATGCAGCCGGCCCCTTTGTGGTGCCGGCCGCATGAATTTCCACGTTGGGGGGTGTCCATGAAGCATCTCATTAGAGCCATAGGATCTAATTGGCTTCATTAAAATGTGGCTTGTGGTGCAAAACGCACCGCCACAAGCCCTTAGAAAGGCAAATGAACATTAACCTTTCTAACTGGGAACCGTTCTCAGCCAATCAGGAAGCCCCGGGATGTTACCGGTTTCCTGATTGGCAGAGAAGACAGGCGATCCTATTGGATGCCTGTCTCGGAGGAGAAGGAGGATGCCGCCGGAGCACGGAGAGCACGATCCTCGCTTGCCGGACTCTGCACACTCCAGCACGCTCTCCACAAGCCGGGCTCTGCACACTGCCAGCATGCTCCCCGCTCGCCAGGCTCTGCAACACTGCCAGCCTGCTATTAGATGAGGTAAGTGCGGGACTTTGTCCCGACTTCGGGGGGGGGGGCTGTCATTGCCCCTATCTGGGGCTCTGTATACTCCTATCTGGGGCTCTGTATACTGTTCTGGTGGCTCTGTATACTCCTATCTGGGGCTCTGTATACTGCTCTGGTGGCTCTGTATACTCCTATCTGGGGCTCTGTATACTGCTCTGGTGGCTCTGTATACCCTATCTGGGGCTCTGTATACTGCTCTGGTGGCTCTGTATACCCTATCTGGTGGCTCTGTACACTCCTGTATACTCATATCAGAAGCTCTGTATACTCCTATCTGGCAGCTCTGTATACCCCTATCTGGTGGCTCTGTATACTGCTCTGGTGGCTCTGTATACCCTATCTGGGGCTCTGTATACTGCTCTGGTGGCTCTGTATACCCTATCTGGTGGCTCTGTACACTCCTATCTGGGGCTCTGTATACTCATATCTGAAGCTCTGTATACTCCTATCTGGCAGCTCTGTATACCCCTATCTGGTGGCTCTGTATACCCCTGTCTGATGGCTCTGTATGCCCTATATGGGGCTCTGTATACTCCTATCTGGTGGTTCTGTATACCCCTGCCTGGTGGCTCTGTATACCCCTATCTGGTGACTCTGTATACCCCTACCTGGTGACTCTCTATACCCCTATCTGGTGATGTGTATACCCTATCTGGTGACTCTGTATACCCCTATCTGGTGATGCTGTATACCCTATCTGTGATACTGTATACCCTATCTGGTGATGCTGGGCTATATACTCCTGACACAATGGGCAATGGGTGGAAACTATAAGGGGTGGGACTTATGAGAAGTGGGAGCGGTCAAAAAGGAAGGGCGGGTCTGGCCCGCCCATCCTAAAATGTCACCAGCCGCCACTGGTCCCTTCTTTATTGTTAAGCGCTGCACAAACTGTTAACGCTATATAAATTATGTATAATAATAATAATTTGCCCCCGACTACAGTTCCTGGGACAACTCAGTTATTGGGATTTTCTTTCACTTCCACTTTTGGTGATAAACAGGACAAATATACAAGGTGAATCTCCCTAATGAAGATATAGACGGCAATGAAAACTGACAGCTGTTCAAATCTTTCTCCACTCTATGCAAAACTGAAAAAAAAAAAAAGCTTTGCCATTAGTTATACTTTAACGTGCGGCTCTATTCTTATACATTACTTTCACTATCTATAAAGCTTAGTAAACACAGTTGCTAGCAATAATTATTATGTCTCTCCAGTAAACTATGAGTGCTGTCACTGGTCAAAGTCTGAACTGGAAAGAAAGTGAATGGAATGTTGATGAGAAACACAAAGGCCAATACAGGGTAAGTTTAAGGAAAACTGGTATGACAGCAATATGGAGGCTGTGCTTGAAAATGCTAGTTGCCTATCTATATTACTGAGTGTCACTTGCCTGGAACAAGCATGCAGATTAGAATTTTGGGCATTTAATTGGCCTGATCTGCATATCAAGGTATCTAAAAAAAAAACCTTATGATCATTAGGCACAAAGTCTAAAGGGACATTTATCCCCTGAGCGGCTGTATACCCCGCTTGGTCATTTTTACCCTACAGGTATGCCTATAATAAGGCTTACCTGTAGGTAAAATGAATATCTCCCTCTGCATGCAGCCGCTGACGTCAGCGGTGCCTGTGCTCTGATGGAATGGAGGACTCCCACGCTCCCACTCACAGCACCGAAGCCCACATACCCGGAAGAAATGCCAAGGGAACATGTCAGCTCCCTCAGCATTGACCAGGCGCGCTGCAGGAGCTTCGTTGTATGGGATGACATCCCACCGGACCCTTGGCCCTCACTGCTCCATCGGACTGTGGAGGTTGCTATGCAAGGTACCATGGATGTTGTGGTTGGTGTTGTCCCCCCCCCACCACATTTTTTCTCTTTATCCCCTAAAATTACATTTTTACCTACAGGTAAGCTTTAATAAGGCTTACCTGTAAGTAAAAAGAATATCTCCTAAACCTGTACAGTTTAGGAGATATTCTCACTGCAAGTACTGCGGATGTCAGCAGGCGCATGCACAGTGATGTCCCGGTGAAGGCCCGGGCCCTGCCAAAAAGTCAGCCGTAAAGACAGGCTCCTGCGCATGCGGAAGGATCCATGGAGGGATGGCAGCCCCCCCCTGGGGGACCGGGTGGACCTGCGGGAGCTTCGTTCTGAGGTAAGAATGCGGTGCATACTGGCTCATTATGCCTTTGCCTTGCAGGTGTTTTTTTTCCGAAAGTGCACCTTATGCAGCATGCAGGCCTCTCGTGTGCTTTCAGAAAACGTGGCAAAAATGCACGACCCAATAGAAGTCAGCGAGGCCCCAGCTAAAAATGCATTTCAAAATGCGCATACACACGTGCTGCAGCCAAAACGCAGCGCACCAGTGTAAACCCAGCTTTAGTGACATCAGACCAGCTCATGCTGCTACCTCCCACCATTCCAATTACAGTGAGTTGGAAAGTGGGGATTAGACAGTCATGTGACTGCAAAAGTGAAGCTTTACAGGTTTCAGGGGCTCAAAAGTTTTTTTTTAAAACAAATGGCACACTGACTTGCAGCGGGCGAGTTGGGGGACATAGATTTGTATGTTGACCAGAACAAAAATGGGGACAACTGAGGTTGCACGAGGGACAGAGGACTTTGGTTTCAAAAGAGGGACAGTCCTTTTAAGTAAGGGTCAGTTGACACCTGTGCATACACTGATAGATTTTTGTCTTTTATACTATCAATTCTTCTATTCATGTTATACAGCATGGATTGATAAATCCGGCTGTGAGTAGGCCAGGAGAAGAGAACTCACACAGAGACTTGTTGAAGCAGTAAAGTATTTTAGCATGATGGTATTGAACAGTACTGTCACTTGGTAAACACAGCCACTCAGGACTGGAACACTCGCAGCGAACCAGGCAAAATGGGGCAGACTGCAGACACCTGACAGCATCCAACAAAGGAGGTGGCTGGAAGGCAGACTGGCAATGGGGCCTCTGGAAAGGAAGACCACTGAAGCAGGATAGTGTACATCCTTACTCTGTTCCTCCTCCACTGGAACCTGTCCCTAGGCTAAGCAATCTGTCCCTAACCAGTGGGGCTCTATCCCTGACCTGCCTACTATGCAAAATGCATGCCAACCTGAGAGAGGAGATTGCTATACAGTAAGGGGAAAAAAGTATTTGACCCCCTGCTGATTTTGCACATTTGCCCACTGACAAAGAAATGATCAGTCTATAATTTTAATGGTTGGTTTATTTTAACAGTGAGAGACAGAATAACAACAAAAATATACAGAAACACCCATTTCAAAAAACGTATAAATTAATTTGCATTTCAATGAGTGAAATAAGTATTTGATCCCCTATCAACCAGCAAGTTTTCTGGCTCCCAGGTGTCTTCTATGCAGGTAACAAGCTGAGATTAGGAGCACTCTCTTAAAGGGAGTGCTCCTAATCTCAGCTTGTTACCTGTATAAAAGACACCTGTCCACAGAAGCAATCAATCAGATTGCAATATTCTCCACCATGGCCAAGACCAAAGAGCTGTCCAAGGATGTCATGGACAAGATTGTAGACCTACAAAAGGCTTGAATGGGCTACAAGACCATAGCCAAGCAGGTTGCTGAGAGGGTAACAACAGTCGGTACAATTATTCGCAAATGGAAGAAACACAAAATAGCTGCCAATCTCCCTCAGTCTGGAGCTCCATGCAAGGTCTCAACTCTTGGAGTTTCAATGATCATGAGAACGGTGAGGAATCAGCCCAGAACTACACTGGAGAATCTTGTCAGTGATCTCAAGGCAGCTGGCACCATAGTCACCAAGAAAACAATTGGTAACGCACTACGCTATGAAGTACGGAAATCCTGCAGCACCCGCAAGGTCCCTCTGCTCAAGAAAGCACATGTACAGGCCCGTCTGAAGTTTTCTAATGAACATCTGAATGATTCAGAGGAGAATGGGTGAAAGTGTTGTGGTCAGATGAGACCAAAATTGAGCTCTTTGGCATCAATTCAACTCACCGTGTTTGGAGAAGGAGGAATGCTGCCTATGACCCTAGAACACCATCCCCACCATCAAACATAGAGCTGGAAACATTGTTTTTCTGCTAAGGGGGCAGGACATCTTCACTGCATCAAAGGGATGATGGATGAGGCCATGTACCATCAAATCTTGGATGAGTACCTCCTTCCCTCAGCCAGGGCATTGAAAATGGGCCGTGGATCAGTATTCCAGCATGATAATGACCCAAAACACACGGCCAAGGCAAAAAATTGTGTCTCAAGAAGAAGCACATTAAGGTCCTGGAGTGGCCTAGCCAGTCTCCAGACCGTAATCCTATAGGAAATATGCGGAGGGAGCTGAAGATTCAAGTTACCATACATCAGCCTCGAGATGTGTGCAAACCTGGTGGCCAACTACAAGAAACGTCTGACCTCTGTGATTGGTAACAAGGGTTTTGCCACCAAGTACTAAGTCATGTTTTGCGAAGAGGTCAAATACTTATTTCACTTATTAAAATGCAAATCAATTTATAACTTTTTTGAAATGCGTTTTTATGGATATTTTTGTTGTTATTCTGCCTCTCACTTGTAAAATAAACCTACCATTAAAATTATAGATTGATCATTTCTTTGTCAGTGGGCAAACGTACAAAATCAGCAGGGGATCAAATAATTTTTTCCCTCACTGTATATCAGCACTGCTCACACCAAAGATGGTCACAAGGTCAGTCAGGGCCACAGCGTCCAATCATACCGCTGCTCCTCTGATCACACCTACAGAGGCCTCGAAAGGGACTTGAGTTCTCCCTGACCTCCGTCTTCTCTGGGTGGCAGCAGATGTACAGTGGCACCTTTGCCAGGAGGCCAAACTATGCCTACCTACATGCCTGTTGGACCCTCTGAGGACCACAGCCACTGTTCTGCTGGCAATTTTTCACCTAGCTCCTGGAAGGATGTCTGGTAGAAAGGGGCCAACAGGGCCACCTACAAATTAAAACTGGCACAAAGTATGGCTAGCTTTAAGCTTTCTGTGTATCTGTCTAGATGAGAGCCGAGTAGTTTTTGGGTTGTTCAGTTAAAGCAAATTAATTTTCAAATCTGTCTCATTGGTCATGTTTGGTATTATCTTTGTAGTGTGAAAGATCTGATAAATTGTTCCATATTATTATTGTGTACTGCACCTCTGTATTTTGTTCTGAAATATTTTACCCTTGCTACCAGCAACTAGCAAGCAAGCTAACCATTACCTTGCATGCTCCCAGTACAATGTGCAATGTAATAATGAGATGATGTTTCAGTGCAGTCTAGCAAGTGAAACACAAACCTTTGCCATAGGCTATTGTTCACTGCTGCAAAATACTTATAGAAACAATTATCCTAATAGTAGAATAAATGAGCATCTTACATTTCATGCTGAAATTATAGAAAGGCCAAATATACATTATATGTGAAGCATGGAATTGTTTGACCACAGAAACATGAGTCATGGGGGGAAGAATATAATTGAACTCATGGGCCTTTAATTGATACCTTTGCATGCATGTTTATAGCTTGTACACATCAACTTATAGCTGGTTAGGCCTTCTCATATTTTCCATTCATTTAATTTTACCCTTGTGTTCTTTTTTTCTACAAATAATCTTGCTATTGAAGAATGAAGATATAAAACAATAGAAGCCCAACTTTCTGTTTATTTTGCTTTTTAAACTGGCTCCTTTTTACAGGTCCTAAAGGTCTTCTACTACCATCATCCTTATGAATTTTAACATCATATTGATGTGAGATTGGTTTATTAAATACGCAAAAAATTGCAGTTGAATATTTTAATTTTGTTCATGTGATTTTTCTGGTTCCATTGTCACTATGGGAGGATTATAAATAGTGACTGTTTGCACCATATCATGAAAAGGCTTTGTGCTGGTCAGACAAGCAGATCTGGTATCCCCCCAAGGCCCTTCATCCATCACTGTCCCTTATTTCATTTAATATAACAATATGATTGCACATTGCATCTGCTGCTGGTGAACCTTCAACTTCTTTTGATAACGACTGTAGAAGCATTAAAACTCCAGGATTTTGAGGTGTTTGTCGATAAATATCTGTATAATAGCATTTGCAGTTGGATACATTTTTACATATGCATGACAGAGGGTAGTATTTAATAAAAACAAAATCATACATCTTTAATAGTAGTAGACTGTAGGGCAGATGTATGAACAGTTGTTCCTGGTGACACACAGGGGTTGATTTACTGAAACTGGAGAGTGAAAAGTCTTCTGCAGTTCTGCATAGAAACCAATCAGCTTCCAGTTATTTTTGTCAAGCTGAAGTTAAAAGCTGATTGGCTTCCGTGCACAGCTGCACCACATTTTGCACTCTCCAGTTTTAGTAAATCAACCCAAAAGTATAAATGACTGTTCTTACGCTTACCTCTATTATACATTGAAGCTGTGAATACCCATTTGAACACATTGAAGCATTACAGTGTTTTGTGTCAGCTGTAGAGATGTTCGGCAAATGTGTGAAATATCTTCTGACGGTTTCAATAGCTGAGAAGAGTTGTGATTGGCATTGGTAATGGTGCCGTAAATGGAGACTGACATGTGTGAAGGGTCATACAAAATCCTGTGCAGTGAAAGTACCACTTGTGTTGGATGCTCCACTGTGTACCTAACAGTTACATTACTATAAGGATTTTATAATAATAATAATAAACTTTATTTTATATAGTGCCTTTAAAGGTGGCTTCTCGAAGCGCTTTACAAGGAAAACACAAGAAATACACAGGATAACAGGAAATACACAGGATAAAACACAAGAAATACACAGGATAACATAACATAAAGGATAAAGGAACAATTAAGTGAAAGCTTGTCTAAAGAAAAAAGTTTTTAGATTTGATTTGAATGAGTTTAGAGAAGAGGACTCTCTGACTTTCTTAGGAAGTGAATTCCATAGCTTTGGAGCATAGCAGAAGAAGGCTATGTTCCCCCACTGAGTGTAGGTGAGTAGGGGGGACACACAGTAGACCAGAATTTAAAGAGTGGAGGTTACGAGGGGAGGGAGTAAATTGAAAAAAGTCCAGAGAGATAATGGGGTGCTAAGCCATGAAGAACCTTGTAGGTGAGCAAGAGGATCTTAAAGTCTATGCAAAATTTGACGGGTAGCCAGTGCAAGGACTCCAGGATAGGGTTAATATGATCACTTGTACCAGACCTAGTCAGGATTCTGTCTGCAGAATTTTGAACATATTGGAGCCGATTTAAGATGGATTTAGGTACACCAGCAAGTAGAGCATTGCAGTAGTCAAGTCGGGAGAACACAAATGTATGGATCAGCTTTTCAGCTACAGTGTAAGATAGCATGGGACGCAGCCGAGCAATGTTTCTCAAGTGGAAAAAAGATGTTCTGACAACATTTTGTACATGTGGCTCAAATGTTAGATTAGCATCAAATATCACCACTAGATTATTCAATTTGGACTGAAACTCAAGTACAGTGCCATCTATAGATAAGTTATTTGGACTGGCCTTACGTAATTGTTGGGGGGTGCCAATAAGCATGACTTCAGTCTTGTCACTGTTTAATTGAAGGAAATTATGGGCCATCCAAGTTTTTATATCACAAATACAGTTAGTAAGGAGAGGAGCAGCCAAAGTAGAATCTGGTTTAGTGTGGATGTACTGTATATCTGAGTGTCATCAGCATAGAAGTCATACTTGAGCCCATATGATCTAAGCAGTTGGCCAAGTGGAAACATGTATATGCTAAAAAGTAAGGGACCCAAGATTGAGCCTTGAGGAACACCGTACTTGACTGGGCCAGGTTCAGACTTGAATCCACCAAGAGAAACAAAGTGACAGAGATCAGTGAGATATGACTTAATGCATTTCAGAGCCAATTCTGAGACTCCAAATATGGTTTCAAGGTGAGAGAGTAATAGATTGTGGTTTACAGTATCAAAGGCAGAACTAAGATCTAGTAGAATAAGAATAGTTAGTGACCCAGAATCAGAGGCTAACAGAAGGTCATTAGTGACTTTGTCCAAGGCTGTTTCTGTGCTATGTAGCTGCCGAAAACCAGATTGGAGGGGTTCAAATAGATTATTTAAAGTCAGGTGATTATGTAACTGAGGTGTCACAGCCCGCTCGAGGATCTTGGCAAGGAAGGGTAAGTTAGATATTGGGTGAAAATTGTTTAAATTGTCCAGGGCCATGTTGGGTTTTTTTTGGTACCAGGGTGATAGCGGCAGTTTTGAGGATTGTTGGTACAAAACCAGTGCTAAGGGAGTAATTTATGATATTGAGGATAATGGGGCATAGAGAACTAAAACAAGATTTAAATAAGTGGGTGGGAATAGGGTCAAGTATGCAGGTGGAGGATTTCATATTTGAGACCAATTTAGTTACAGATGTAGAGTCAAGTACGTTGAAGTGGGAGAGAGAGGAGCCAGTGAAGCTAGGTGGGTCAGGAAGTGATGTGGAAAGAACATGTGGTGTGGTAAGAATTTGGTGTCTTATTTGTCAATTTTTGAGGAGAAATAATATAGGAATGTGTTACAGAGCTGTGTTGAATCAGATGGTGAGGAGGGTCTGTGATGTTTTAATAATCTGTCGATGGTGCAAAAAAGTTGTCTAGGGTTGCTAAGATTTTTTTCTATAGCATGGGAGAAAAAGTCTGATCTAGCAGTCTCAATTTACCCTTATAGACACACAAATAGTCTTTTCATGCATGCTAATGGACAGTCAAGCCGGATCAGCGCCAATTTCTCTCCAGTCCCTGTGAGACTGCTTTCATAGAGTGAAGGTGAGAATTATACCATGGAGCTGGACGGGAGAATGAGATGGTTCGAGTTTTTAATGGGTCACAGTTATATTTGAAATTACAAAAACAATATGAATTTCCAGATAGTTCCAAAGTTCCAATGTCTGTTCAGGCAGTCTGTGGATCTGATACAGCTGTGCATGGTAGCCAATCAACTTCTAACTTCAGCTTGTTCAATTAAGCTTTGACAGAAAAACTTGGAAGCTGATTGGTTTCTCTGTAGAGCTGCAACAGATTTTGCACTCTCCAGTTTTAGTAAATAAAACCCTGTATGGCTGTGTGCTGCCTGCTTAATTGTTCAAGGCTATTGTTTGTAAAAGTGTATGTAAACTCTAACAATGAACATCTTTTATTTGCTACCTTTTGGTCTGCTAAATATACTATTGAAAGTGTTTTGTGAGCTGATAACTTCCTATGCTCTTTGCCTGGGCACAAGGAGGAGTGAGAAAGGGAGAAGGAGATGAGGAGGGGACAATATTATTTGTAATGCATCATAAACATAGCAGGAAGGGCTGACAACACATGCTTTGGAATACAGAGCAAAAATACATTGTGTTGTCATGTCAAAGAGGAAGACGTGAGCACACTATATTTCTTGCCTACCAACAGATATTTTCCTGTATTTGCAACATGTTTAAAATGTACATTTATTGCAGAAATGTACAAAATATCATTTCAATAGAAATTTTCCTTGACATACAGCTTTTTATTTGACTTTCATGTCAGTTTACAAACTGCTGGCCCATTCAGCTGATTGTAAACTAACAAATGCCTGACGGGCCAGTGTTTTGAATAGTTTGGTTAAGGAAAAGTGTGCATTACTTTTTTTTTTTCATTTAAGTTTTTATGAAATTATTTTTCATAGTACAGAGATAATGATCAAGATGTTGAGTAACAAATTTAAAATAGAAGGTACAATAGCAAATGAGTAACATTAGTAAGGGGTGTCAGGATACCAATAAATTATCATAAGAAGAAAAACACAATCAGATAGGTAATGAAACAGCAAATACAGTAACAAATGGTTCTAGGTCCAGCAGTATAAATGTACGGATGAGGGAGATGTAGAGATGAGTATTAAGGGACAGGTTGCTATGAAAATAAGGAATGACATCTGGGCTGGCTTAGATTTAGATGGGGATGTTGATACTAGTTCGAGTTAGATGCACCTGGGGTCCTGAAGCCAAAGATGCCATAGTTTATGGAATTGAGGGGTGATGAGGTGAGCCCTGACAAAGAGCCCTTCCATTTTGCAGTGGTCATTGAGGGTGTTGATCACATCCTGGAGAGAGGGAGGAGGTGTGGAGTTCCATTCATGCAATAGAAAGTTTTGTTGCTATGAGAATATGCGTAAATACAGCCTGTGTGGCGAAGGGCCACTTATCAAGCCCAATAACAAAAAGAGCCAGTTGGGGAGTCAAGATAATCCTAGTTCAAGTTAGATTATCAATAAGGGTGCTGACTTATGCCCAGAGGGAGAGAATAGCTGGACAGTCCCACCATATATGTTTAGGGGTGCCATCTGCCTTGCATAGATGCCAGCATTTAGGTGCTAAAGCATGGTGTATTTTCGTAAGTTTGTTAGGGGTGTAGTACCATCTGAGGTATATTTTCATTGTGGATTCCCAGTGTGAAATGTTCTTGGAGAACTGGTGTGGCTTTCAAAGTGCCGAGTGCCACTTTTGGACGGGGATTTGGAATTGCAGAGTACATTCCCAATATTTCATAGATGGACTTTTTTCGTCTGACGTCAGGTTGACCAAAGATCTGTATATAAGAGACGTGCCCTTTAGTTTAGTGTCTTTAGAGTTGTAGTAACGCAGTAGGTCCTGGGCAATGGGGATTTGGGACCAGGATATAGATGCTAAAGCGTGGCGAATGCACAGGTAGATGTAGAAGTCCTTACACGGGAGGTGATATGTTTCAGTGAGGTGTTGGAAAGATGCAAACCCTTGAGGGGTATATAAGTCTCCAGTGGTAGATATCCCTTTGTCAGTCCACAGCAGTAATTCTGAGAACGGGGGCATATTCACAAGGCGCTGAGAAGAAGTTTTAAGTCTTGCTGAGAAACTGTGTGTTCAATCTTTTTCCAGAGCGGAGTGGAGGTGGGGTTCCACTATGCTTCCGTCTGATCCGGAAGAGTGGCTCTATAGTAGGATTTTACATCTGGTGCACCCATCATAGAGTGGGAGGTCGGGAGGTAGAGCATTTTTTGTTTCAAGCGTGGTTTCTTGCAGTCCCATATGAAGAAATTGAAGATACGTTGAATTTTAGTTAAGCAGGAGGGGTCGGAACGGGAAGGGTCCTGAAGAGGTAAAGGACGTGGGATAGGAGAAACATTTTAGTGAGCGCAATCCTACCTGCCCAAGATGTTTGGACGGGGCATAAGGCTTCAGTGAAGGTTTGTAATTTCTTGGCAAGCAAGTCTAAATTGATACGAAGCACATTGGTGGATGGTGTGGCTAGTTGGATTCCTAAATATGTAAGGGAGTCAGTCGGTGTCCAGGAGAATGGAGCAGCACAGGAGATCTGGGATTTGAGCTCTGGGGGTAGACATATGCCCAGCATGGAGGACTTTGAATGATTTAGCTTGTAGAGAGATGCTCTACTAAAGTCTTCTAATGTATGTAGTAGGTGAGGAAGCGAGTCAAGTGGGTCCGTGAGTGATATGATGATATCATCCGCATAGAGGCCTGTTTTATGAATGGTGTTTCCCACCGTTAGTCCTGATATAGAGGGGTGGGATAGAATGGCTGCAGCTAAGGGTTTGATTATCATAGTGAATATGAATGGAGACAAGGGGCACCCCTGCCGCGTTCCATTGGTAATGGGGAAGTGGGACGACAAGTAGCCCAAGGTGCTAGGTGCTAGGGTTAGAGTACAAACCCTAGCACTTTTAGGATTTTACCAGAAAGGCCAAACTTTTGAAGGACTGCTTCTAGATAATGCCAATGGACTCTATCGAACGCCTTCTCTGCATCTAAAGAGATGAGCAGAAAAGGCGTTCGATAGTGTTCAGCGCACTGAATTAGGTTGAGGAAACAGCGAGTGCCGTCGGATGTTTGTCTACATGGAACAAACCCTACCTGGTCGTTATGTACGAGATCTGGGAGATATATCTCTAAGAGCGAGGTGAGAAGTTTGGCATAAAGCTTGATATCTGTGTTGAGCCCTATATTGGCCTATAATGAGCTGGGTTATCATGGGGTTTGTTTGGTTTAGGGATAGTGACTACTAGAGCTTCAAGAGATTACTTAGGTATGTTACCAGTGGCCAGAAAATGATTGACGGGGGTCGTAAAGATGAGGGATTAGGAGGTCTCGGAACTCTTTGTAGTATTCATTACAGAACCCATAGAGGCGGGGAGCTTTGTGTAGGGGGAGGGTGGCAATGAGTTTATTTATTTCATGGGTAGTAAAGGATGTGAGAGAGTGGTTATCTGATCAGGTGTCAGTGTCAGAAGATGGATAGATGAGAGGAAGGAGCCAATCGTTTGGTCAGAGGGTTGGTTGTCTGGTTCGGCAGAGCGTAAGTTATATAAGGCGGCATAGAATTCATGGAAACAGGTGGCCAGATCGAGAGGGTTGTTCAGCCGGTTACCTTGTTTGTCATGTAAGGGATCTTAGTCTAGGGGAGTTTACATTTATATTGGCTCACTAGTAGCTTGCCAGATTTATTGCCTTGTGAATACCAGTTCATTTTAAGGCGTGTGACGTAGAAGTCAAAGTTTTTTCGTAGGTGGGAACTTTGATTTAGTCTGAGTTGTCTTATCTCTTCTGAAGTTTGCGGCAAAGGTGATAGTTTGTTGTTCAATTTAACTGAGCGGATACAGTCCAGCGCGTGGTTTCCTCCATGCTACGTCTCTTCACCTGGGCACTGAGTTTAATAAACAGACCATGGACCACTGATATGTGGGCATTCCATAGTGTGGAGGGATTAGAAACAGAACCAGTATTGTTCAGAAAATATTGTTCAATCTCCGTTTTGATTTGTGGTCCATAGCTAGGGTGGGCAAAGAGGGAGGTGATCATTCTCCGTGTAGCATGGGATTTAGGGGGGTTGGATAAAGTTAAGCCAATAGTTACGGGGGCATGATCAGACCACGTTATAAGCCCTATGGTGGATTAGGAAGCTTTTTAGAGTAGTGTTGGGGTCGCTAGAAATAAATAGATTCAGGAGTATGACCGGTGGCATTGTGAGAAATAGGTGTAGTCTTTCACTGACTCGTACATGCATCGCCATATATTGTTTTCTTTAAGGAGCAGGGAGGAGAGAGCTGTAGAGCATTTCCTGGAGGGATTTGAAGAGTCTAGGGAGGATTCTACTACCTCATTAAAATCCCCACAGATAAGGATTCAGTCCCGGGGAAAAGGTTGCAATTTACAGAGGAGAGATTTGTAGAAGGACGATTGAAGACTATTGGAGCATAGAGATTGACTGTTGCCAAGGGATAGTTATCAAAGGAGGCCGTGAGAATAAAGAATCTCCCAAAAGGATCTTGAATTACATGGTCTAAATGAAATGCCACTGAGGCACGTATGGCTATAATGATTCCTTTGGATTTATGTTCCGTATTTGCAAAAAAAAAACAATGAGCGAATAGTTTGTGTGAGCATCGGGGGGCCTTGTTTTGGGAAAAATTTGCCTCCTGGACACATAATACATCTGCATTTTGAGAGAGGGCCTCTTTCCATAGTAGGGAGCGTTTGAAGGGGTGGTTGAGGCCTTTGGCATTGATCGATGTGATATTTAAGGTCACAATTGGAAAATTAGTGAAAATGTTAGCTTGGGAGGAAGAGGGACTCCCTCATCTGTATCAGGTTAATCAAGCACAAGAGAAGTGTAGAGTCAATAAGGACAATAATGTATACCAGAGAAGAACAGTAGCATTGCAGTAACACTGGTGGTCAAAGAGGATAATAACCGATAGGTAACTAACAAGACTAGGAATGAAGGAAGTGTGGGTGTGCACTGCAGACTAGTAAACCAGGGGGAATATAAACTGTAGAGGACTGCTCAGGCTCCCAGAGGGCTATAACCAAAGATACAGGCGTTAGCCCAGGCACTTATCAAGCATATCGTCTAAATAACCTCTGCTAATTGTGGGCAGCGTTAAGTGGTGTTGGTGCGCTGCCAATGGTCAAATAGGGTCAGCCTTGGTGGCAGTTTGGGAGTGTTTGGAGGCAGTGATGGAGCAAGGCCCCAGTTGTGGAGTTGCTTCAGTCAATCTTTTGGAGTAAGAAAAGGCACAGTTTGGTTTTGGTAGGTCACCAGCAGCTTAGCTGAGAAAACCCCATTTGTAGACAATTTTTTTGGCCTGCAGGATAGAGGTCACTGGTGCGAACTCTCTACGTGCTTGCGAGGTGGCTGCTGAAATTTCATTCTACAAGGAGATCTGTGTGTAAGGGTCTGGGAATGAACGCACTGATCTGGTTGCCTGAATAATTCTTTCTTTGATGTGGAAATAGTGCATTTGGGCTAGCATGACTCGGGGGGACCACAGCAGGTAAGTAGGTAGGTTTCTGGATCCTGTGGACTCTGTTGAGTAATAGATCCTGCGCAGTGAGGTCTGGGATCAGTTTGTGAAAAAGTTGTTTTAGGTAGGGACTGAGTTTGTTTGGTTTGACAGTTTCTGGGATGCCTCTTATTTTGATATTATTCCACCTGAAGCGGTCCTCCAGGTCGGTTACTTTAAGTTGTAATTGACGGATAATATTTGAGTGGTCATCTTGTTTGTCTACTACAGCATTGTGGGCTGTGACAACTGTGCTCATTTGGTTTTCAACAATGCATTTTATAAAGCTCTCTGATGCAGGGTTATCAGAAACGAGGAGAGCTGCAAGGGTTGTGACAGGCATGGCTGACTGAGTGCTGTTGGACATTTCTCTCCAGTGTTGCCTCTTAGGGAGTAGAAGCTTGTCAGGGGAATAGACTGGTGAGAAAGATGGGGAGGATGTAGCAGGGTTCTGAGGGCTTGATTCCTCCATATCATACATGTCATCTGGATCTGATGTTGACTGTGAAGGAGGAGGCATCGGTGGTGGGGACGGCGGGCGGCTCTCCTTCCCGGCGCCATCTTGGACGTCACGCTGTGTTGACTTCATGAAGAATTTGTGCAGTCCCTTGGAGGATGGAGGATTCTGCTTCCTCCAGTAGCCTGTGGGTGTCCCGGTAATTGTTCCTCCCAGATGGGGGGAGAGAGAGCGGGGTGCCGGTGCTTGCGATACAGTGGAGCCCTAATGGGAGTACAACTAAGCGGCCATTCCAGTCAGGCCCAGACCACGCCCTGTGCATTACTTTTAAGGCCTCTTTCACATTAAGGATCCAATCAGGTCCTTTTGTCAGTTTTTACATGGTGGGTGTACATGGACTGTCTGTTTACATCCGCCTACCTCCATTCCGATCTGGTGAACTAAAAAAAAATGCAAGGGGATCCGTCTCCCTAGTCGGATATGATCAGAGGGCAGTTGGGTGTAAATGCAGGGCAGTTGGGTGTAAATGGACAGCGGAGTCCATTAACACCTGCTGGTCCATAGAAAAGAGTGGGCTCTGTCCGTGTCTGCTCTGCATAAAATGGAGTGAACATGGACCTGTTATCCGCCTGCTCTGCCTGGATCAGCAGGGGATCAGCGGCGGGACGTAAATGTGGGTTGACGGG
>BLSH010345484.1:37063-71791 GCA_018402905.1 Glandirana rugosa | reverse complement strand
GCGAGACAGCAGTTTCAGAGGAAAACAAAAAAAAGGTAGTTTATTCTCACTAAGTACAATGTGAAAAACAGTAACACAAAAAAAACAAACAACAAAATAAATCCTAGGCCACTTGGCCACTGACACCACAATAGGTTTCCCTGTCTGTCAGCTGGGTACAGCCTACCAGTGTACCTAGCTCTTACCTCTCACTGAACACAGTCAGCCACACAGGCTTCTTACCAGACAAGCTGTTACACTCCCCAGTCTGTTGACATGACACAGAACCTGGTTCCAGGGTGGAGCACTCACCTATGCTTGCTGGGAGTTTATGTAGAGGTCTTAATGAGCCAGCTCAACCCAGCTGGACTCATTACCTCTACACCTGCAAGACTCAGCACTCCCCCTAGTAGTATAGGTCTGTATACACTTTGAATCTTGGGCAGATGTACCTGCCATCCTGCACGCAACCAGGCATCTTTACCTGCCGGCTGTCACAATATATATATATATATATATTTTTTTTTTTTTTGAAAAGTTAAAGTAATGATTACACACCCAGCCTCACCCTGTGCAGAGATGTTTCTGCCCTGGGACAACAACCTATGGCTGAGAGTAATTTTTCCTGGGGCAGGATAACTGAGCAGTTAAATCTTTACAAACACTGTAACTGCCACAGTTTTACCAGAAAGATGCACCATTTGCAACATCTGCTGTTGCAATCCTGACCTTAAAGTAAATGAGTGTGTTACTTGCTGCCATGTGCATACAGAAATGTAATACAGTCGTTTTGTTATGGTAGCTTTTTCAAAGGCAAAAGTTTTTCAATTTCTAATTAAAGGCAGTCCCTGGATTACAAACAAAATAGGTTCTTTAGGTTTGCTCTTAATTTGAATTTGTATGTTAGTTTGACTAGGTACATTTTTTAGGTGTAACTCCAGTCAAGTTTTTGGGATAGCATAGGGAAGGGTTAACACCCCTGTAACATTTGGTTTGCTGTCTGCACCCCCATTCAGAAGATTTCATCTCACTTTCTGTTCCTGTGACAATTGGGTTTTGGAAAATTTGGCTTCTTGTGGAAACAAGGATTGGCGATAAAGCTCCAGCGGAGACACCTTTTTCCCATGATTACTCTTACAGGAGTGAATTTCCCTTCCTTGGGGTAAATTTCCTCTCACTTCCTGTTGTCTCCCTCCATTTGTAAGTATGAATCGTATGTAAGCCGGATGACTGTAACTCAAGGACTGCCTGTACAACATTCAGAGATTTGGCTTAATGACTTTTTAAAATATTCTTTTCATGTAAAGAATAGAAAACAGTGCAGGAAATTGCTACAGAAAAGATATTACAACACAGACAAAAGCAACAGTAAAAGCGACAGTAATAAAATGGATTATTTTGCCCAGTGACTAATTCACTTGCAGAGTAAGTCAAATCTGATATTTGAAAAAGTCACTGGCTCAGAAAAAGTGACTCTCGGTATCCTTGGTGGTTTCTATGTCAAACAAGTGCTGAGCCCTAGGGGTGTTTTGTAGGGGCTAAGCCAGGGCCGTCTTTAAGGCAGGGCAAAATGGGCAGCTGCCCTGGGCCCTGTCATTGTTGTGGGGCCCAAAGCAGCTGCCTCATACTTGCCAACTATCCTGGTTTAAATTTCCTTGTCCCTTGAAGTTTTAGCCCTGTGCTGTGTCCCGATATCTAAGTGCTGCTACTAAAGCTGCCCAACTCTGCCCTATTGTTGTGTACAGATGACTCACCTGCAGACCCTATGCTTACATGCAAATGACTGGCATTGATATGTAAATAGCGACAGCATTCATATGTAAATAGTTCACAGATCGCAGTGCGAACTGTGAACTTGCACATGAATCGTAACGCATAGGTGAGAACACCCATGCGATGCGATTCTAGTGTGGGAAAAAGGGTTCATGCACCTTTTTTTTGCAAATCTAATGCGAGTTCAGCCATACAACTGTATGGCTGAACTCGCACTGCTCAGAGATCGCATGTGATCGGCACCTGCAGTGTGGGTGCGAATCACATGCGATCTATGAGATCACACTAGTGTGAACCCAGGCTGAAGAGTATTTTATTATGCTCAGCAGACACCCCCTAAAGACCAAATATTCTGAATATATTAATATTACTATCCAATACTATTACCATTCAACAACCAGCATATTATTTAGAAGAATGAAAATACAATTTGTTAGATACTAAATATGTTATAGATGTTAGGTATGTCTCCATTAGGTCTATTTTGTCCCATTAGCCTTCTGGCTATATGGCAATATATAGGTATATTTTGTGAGTGGCACTTTTCCACACAATGACATATTCACATTTAATGAAGGTAACTTCATAACAGCAGGCATTGTAAATTTTGAAAATAGTTTGGCTCTGGTAGTTAAAAAAAAACAGACACAGGATGTACAGCTTAGCTGCTCATCCAGACTACTTATGATCATGCCATATACAACATGACTTCATTAGGAATGATTAGGAATGACAGCCGGGTGGGATGTGGTTAAAAGCAGACACTTACTGTATATCACAGCAGTGACTACAGCTTCTCCTGTGTAAATTGACACATGGAATTGTCTCTAGTATCAATAAGAAGTATAATGTAGCAATGGGATTGAGGATGGGGAGAGTGCAAAATTTGATGCAGCTCTGCACAGAAACCAATCAGCTTCCATTTTATTTCTGTCAAAGCTTAATTGAACAAGCTGAGTTTAGAAGCTGGTTGGTTACCATGCACAGCTGCACCAGATTTTGCACTGCCACTGTCATGGGGGGGGGGGGTTGGCCAAGGAGTACAGGGAGAAGTGCACAATAACATATTAAACTCTAAATACAGGTGTAACATGTAACATCTTACTAAAGGTGAACTTAGCCTTTACGTTCTGTATCTTGGCTAAGGAAAGAGAGAGAAACTGTCAGATTGCCTATTTATAATACATAGTCATACTAAAGAAACACCCACGTCAACACCCCTCAGGTTTTTATGGCGCCTCTGGAGAGTCCATTGTCCAATCCGCAATTTTGCTAGAATACTGCAATTGCTAACCTCATCCAGCAGATGACTCTGTCACACTGTGGGCAACCTCTCTGACGTAGGTCATCACCAGGCAATGGACTGCCTTTTGAACTTTCAGTATGAACCTCTAAAAAATTGTTATCTTCTTGAGCTGCACAAAAGTCATCCAGGGTGTTTTGATACAAATACGACTTCCCATAAACCAGTGCAGGGTGCTATGCATGGAATCTTTTCCAAAAAGATAGGTTCTTCTTTTAAGACCCTCCCGCCATAACATGTGGGGTGATCCTATTGCAATCAAAAACAAAAAAAAAAATGTCCAGCTCACTTACCAGCTAGCCCAACACAAAACCGGATTGACTCTGGTTAACAGTTCAGTTCTACACAATATCTCACAAAAGTGAGCACACCCCTCACATTTTTGTAAATATTTTATAACTTTTAATGTGACAACACTGAAGAAATTACACTTTGCTACAATGTAAAGTAGTGAGTGTACAGCTTGTATAACAGTGTAAATTGGCTGACCCCGCAAAATAACTCAACACACAGCCATTAATGTCTAAACCTCTGGAAACAAAAGTGAGTACACCCTAAATGAAAATGTCCAAATTGGACAGAATTAGCCATTTTCCCTCTCGGTGTCATGTGACTTGTTAGTGTTACAAGGTATCAGGTGTGAATGGGGAGCAGGTGTGTTAAATTTGGTGTTATCACTCTCACTCTCTCATACTGGTCACTGGAAGTTCAACATGGCACCGCATGGCAAAGAACTCTCTGGGGATCTGAAAAAAAAAGAATTATTGCTCTACATAAAGATGGCCTAGGCTATAAGAAGATTGCCAAGACCCTGACACTGAGCTGCAGCATGGTGGCCGAGATGATACAACGGTTCAACAGGACATGTTCCACTCAGAACAGGCCTTGCCATGGTCGACTAAAAACGTTGAGTGCACGTGCTCAGCGTCATATCCAAAGGTTGTCTTTGGGAAATAGATGTACGAGTGCTGCCAGCATTGCTGCAGAGGTTGAAGGGTTGGGGGGTCAGCCTGTCAGTGCTTAGACCATACGCCGCACACTGCATCAAATTGGTCTGCAAGGCTGTTGTCCCAGAAGGAAGCCTCTTCTAAAGATGATGCACAAGAAAGCCTGCAAACAGTTTGCTGAAGACAACAGACTAAGGACATGGATTACTGGGACCATGTCCTGTGGTCTGATGAGACCAAGATTAACTTATTTGGTTCAGATGGTGTCAAGCGTGTGTGGCGGCAACAGGGTGAGGAGTACAAAGACAAGTGTGCCTCGCCTACAGTCTAGCATGGTGGTGGAAGTGTCATGGTCTGGGGCTGCATGAGTGCTGCCGGTACTGGGGAGCTACAGTTAATTGAGGGAACCATGAATGCCAACATTCACTGTGACATACTGAAGCAGACCATGATCTCCTCCCTTCGGAGACTGGGCTGCAGGGCAGTATTCCAACATGATCACGACCCCAAACACACCTCCAAGAGGAACACTGTCTTGCTAAAGAAGCTAAGGGTAAAGGTGATGGACTGGCTAAGCATGTCTCCAGACCTAAACCCTATTGAGCATCTGTGGGGCATCATCTAATGGAAGGTGGAGGAGTGCAAGGTCTCTAACATCCCCCAGCTCCGTTATGTCATCATGATGGAGCAGTGGAAGAGGACTCCAGTGGCAACCTGTGAAGCTCTGGTGAACTCCATGCCCATGAGGGTTAAGGCAGTGCTGGAAAATAATCATAACTACACAAAATATTGACATTTTGGGCCCAATTTGGACATTTTCACTTAGGAGTGTACTCACTTTTGTTGCCAGCGGTTTAGACATTAATGGCTGTGTGTTAAGTTATTTTGAGGGGAAAGCAAATTTACACTGTTATACAAGGTGTACACTCACTACTTTACATTGTAGCAAAGTGTAATTTCTTCAGTGTTGTCACATGAAAAGATATCATATTTAAAAAATGTGAGGGGTGTACTCACTTTTGTGAGATACTATATATATATATATATATATATATATATATATATATACTGTTATTTAAGGCTACATTTAATAGTCGCCAAAGATAGCCTATTGATATTCAAATATATTTTATATGGACACCTTGAATAAGTGGACAGTGCCTTTTGGAACGTTGCCAATAAAACGCTGTTGCATTGATTTATGTCCGCTACAAGACCTGTGAGTGCCTCTACTCTATAACTATTTTGAATTTGCATGGATTTTTTGCGGTTGAGCCCCTGGGCATTTACCTCACACATAGAGTGCAGTGGCTACCTCTTGGACTGTTTATGAATAACTTTGTGTATTTCAACAAAATGTAGATAATATAAGAAATTCAAAGTTTCAAGACTCAAACTAGAAAAATAGCATTTTGTTACTTTTCCCTTTTGTCTATAAATAACGTAGGTATTACTTTTTTTTATCTCAAATGAGGACACATCTATAGGTAAATCGATAGGGCCATAACTGAAATGTAAAAATGTGTCCATAAGGTGTAAACAGGTTCAAGAGCTCAGCTGAAACTTTGGGGTTGATTTACTAAAACTGAAGAGTGCAAAATTTGGTGTAGCTGTGCATCGTAGCCTATCTGCTTCCAGTTTTTTTAGTCAAAGCTTAATTGAACAAGCTGAAGTTAGAAGCTCATTGGCTACCATGCACAGGTGCCCCAGATTTTACACCAGTTTGTAGTATATCAACCCTTTTATTCCAACTCACAAAGTGCAAAGCAGCAGGAAACTTTGTTGTATAACACATGAATGCCCTCAGCCAAGAGCATAAGGCCCCTTTCACTCATGTGGACCATTTATCCGTTTTTCATCAATTCGTTGATGGATGAAAAATGGACATCAATGCATCTCAACGAAAAAACGGATGTAAATGGATGATCCGCTTCTGTCAACATCCGATTTTTGGAACAGACCAAAGCCCTATTTTTCTTCTGTTAAAAAAATGGATCGGACGAAAAATGGATGTAAATGGACAAACTGTTCATTTTTGCATGAATGAATGGCTCTGGGATTCAAGTGGTTAAGGACTGTAGGTGGTAGATGTAAGAAACTCATGTAAAAACGGATGAAAAACAGATGAAAACACTGATGACAAACTGATATAAACTTCATACGTTTTTTTGTTGGAAAAAAACTGACTGCACTGATGAAATGAATGGTCTGCGTGTGTGAAAGGGCCCTAAGGCTACACTACAGCCTTCAGGATTTTCATCACTGTTGGGGAGATTTACTAAAACTGGAGCATGATAAATATGGTGCAGCTCTGTATAGAAACCAATCAGCTTCAAGGTTTTATTGTCAAAGCTTAATTGAACAAGTTGAAGTTAGAAGCTGATTGACTACCATGCACAGATGCACCAGATTCTGAGTGCTCCCGTTTTAGCAAATCACCCCCTATGTCATCCCTGCACTGCATCTAAGTCCAATAAGTGGAAGCTAACTTTGGATGATGTCTAAGGCCTCATGTACACAGGGCATTTTTACAGCTGCTTTTACCAGCATCAGACTTTTTTTTTTTCGCAGCTTAACAAAGATGGTGGTGGCATGAAGGAGGGAGATGGAGATGATGCCAGGGGGAGTCATCTCTTTGAAAGGAAATAGAATACCTATAAATGTTAAACTTACACATTACTTAGTTTCTTAGCTGTGCATTTTTTATACAATATTTTAATACAATATATTATTATACCGTGTATAAATAATTGTACCCCATTTGTGAATATTCCACATGTCTAATGCATGCGCATTTTAAATACCGAATGTTGTATAACTTCACACTTCATGACAATTAGAACATTTAACTTCTTGCATGGCATTTGATGGGGGTAAAGGGTGTTTTTTGTGTGAGAGTAAATCAGAGCCAAATTTGCTGTCATGTCTATGCATTCTGTCGACAGGGTAGCACTTAAAATTTAAGGTCATAGAGAATGCCAACCAGAGCTGTGTAGAGCATTGAATCCTCTGTGATGAAGCCCACTGACAGGCATCTCACGCAGAACACAAGGCTGTGAAGACCCTGGGGCTTCGCTCTCAGCAGACTCCAATTAAACACAGGAGAGCAAAAGGACAATTGGGATGCATTGTAGACGAGACATTCTGGAAGTGTTTCAATCTCTTTTCACGGTTATCTGCAACTCTAGCTAAAGGGTCACTTAAAAGTTGCATTTTTTTTTTTGCATAAAAAATATTTTAATAATTAAGCATTCATTAAACTGCAGATTTTGCATGTTGCATGCTACCAAAAAAGGGATCACAATTATTTAGCTATTCTCTGGCATTTTATTGCCTTAATTAATTTGAATAATAAAAAAATATCCCTAAAATCCTATTTTTTCTGTATTTTTTCAATTTAATGTAGGCAAGCTTCATTCATGATTTGTTTTTCTAATTATTTTAAATAATAACAAAACAGTATTCCTTAAACTTTAGAAACGTTTATTCTTTTTTTTAAATTTTATTTTCAGTTAAATATAGGCAGGCGTCATTATATTCTGTATTTGATAAACCGTTACACCTAGTCTGTCATTTGCAAAGAGCCAAGCACCATGCAAAATTGCTGTGACCTGAAAATTAGATCTGGGTGAAAATCTTTTCCACTAGCCAAGTTATTAAATGATATCCTACTTTATATTTCTTGAAGCTATTCAAATGTTTGCAAAGAAAATATCTGCAATATATCAATATATTTACAGTAATATATTTGATCTTTGAAGCATATGCTTATTTGCAAAGCTTTGCCACTGTCATTTTATATTTTTGGTCTGCTAAATAAAAAAATATATATAAGTATGTTTGCAATTTTATGTTTACAGTGGGCACATGATATGTTTCTTATTACCTATAACTTGAAGAAGTATACTTAGAATAGGATATTCTATTGTGTAGTTGTAAAATATGTGGGGACACAGAGAGCAAAAAACAGCTTATAAGTGTTCTTTCTATCCCTTGCCAAAACCCAAAATCACAAAAGTGAGTACACTCCTGACATTATATTTTATTATAAACATTTTATTGTATATGTTATTATATATTTTCATGTGACAACACTGAAGAAATTACGCTTTGCTACAATGTAAAGTAGTGAGTGTACAGCTTATATAACAGTGTAAATTTGCTGTCCCCTCAAAATAACTCAACATATAGCCATTAAAGTGGTTGTCAACTCGTGACAACCACTTTCACCTACAGGTAAGCCTATAATAAGGCTTACCTGTAGGTGCCTTGCATATCTCCCAAACCTGCACGGTTTAGGAGATATACAGTTTCCTAGATGTGCCAACGTCATTTAGGCACATGCGCAGTGAAGAAACGGCCTCCGTGCCGTTTCTTCACTGTGATCGTGGTGTGACTGGCGGCTCCCGCGTGCATGCACGGGAGTGACGTCACGTGACTCCAGCCAGTCACAGAGCCGGAGATCGCAGCCAGGGAAGGAAGAGGGGCTGAAGATGGACGCTGCCACCACTGGGGACAGCGCTGGACGTCGCAGGCTTCGTTTGCAGGTAAGTGATGCATAGTAGCCCATTATGCTTCCACTTTGCAGGGGAATATAGAGGAAATAAACCCCATCTGGGTTCACTTCCGCTTTAATGTCTAAACCGCTGGCAACAAAAGGGGAGTACACCCCTAAGTGAAAATGTCCAAATTGTGAGTTAAACTTGCTGCTTATCAATTGTTCTTGAATTAATGGATTCTCCACATCAAGGCCAGCTCCCGCTATTCTGCCAAAACCATATAGATCAAAGGGAAAGGACGCAGTATTTAAAAATATGCAAAATATTCTCTACTTCCGTATCAATACGCCATCACAAAATAATATCAGCAACTCAACAGTTTTGAGCAACCATGCTCTGTCAAGCCATGTGTTTCATAAAGAGTGTGGCTTGACAAAGAGTGTGAACAGCCAAAACTGTTCAGTTGCTGATGTTATTTCTTTTATGCACATTATGGGACATAATGCAAACTTAATAAACATGACTACCTGGTTTATGTGCACCACCTATTGGTAAATGGACACTGGCAAACAAACACAGGAGGTCCTGCCCTGTATAACCCTGCATCTCAAGGAGAGCATCAGTTTTTTCACCAACATAAGAAGGTGATGGTCACTGATGTGCAGCGCTCTACACAAACATTGCCAGATGCTCGATGGTTCTTGTAGGGATCAGGAGATTGGTATCCCAGATCCATTACTATAGCTAAGGCGGCTAAGATGGATGGTACCCAGGCCCCACTCTGATGAAGATGGACAAACATGCAGGGATTGCATTTAACGCAACCTTTAGGCGCTGGACCCTTTGGATATGAAACCCTGTTCAGTATTACTGACCAAGACACTTCCAGCAGGGTGCTATGCAAGCAGTGAACCCCAGAAGTTGGGGGAAGATCTATGAAGGTCTGATATTGTCCGCCATGAAGGATGAAGACTGGATCTTGGTTTGGTGTGATCAGAGATTGTGGCGGGAGTGCCAAGTCCTGGGTAGCCTTGGTCCCAGGGAGCTCACTCAAGTTATTATTTGGATATTGCTACCTGATCTTCCCCTTTTTCCCCACTAGAGGGGGGGGGGGTTCTCTGCTAAGCTGAAAGCTTGTTGAAGCCTTGCTTGCTTGAAATGAGGGTGCTGGCTGCTGTATTTCTGGAGGTTCCTCTGCTAGTCAGTGAAACGTGTTTGCTCTTGTGATGTACTTTCCACGATTAGTGTGGATAGCTGAGCAGCAGCGGCATCACCTTTTGGGTGGTTCAGAACCTCTTCATTTGCCTGGTTTGGTGGCTACTGAAGGGATGTCATATGTAACAAAGGAGGACTTAGCATCCGCATTTTTAGAAAACCTAAGCAGGTTTAGTAAATAAACTTGCTGAGTTGTTTGCCTCTATTAGTCAGGGAAGTATGGAGCATGGATGGTCCCCTTCTCCTAGTTCCTCTCCAGTGTTGGAAAAGGACATGTGACATGGTGGAGTGTGTCGCAGACCCAGAAAACCTTTGTGAGTTCTTATCAGAGATGGTTCACTGTGATTTAGAGTTGCCTCTTGTAGGATTTGGAGCTCCAAAGTGTCTGACGCTAATTCTTGGCTGCCATGTTAGGGAGCCCAGACATTGCCATAACATCCACCTTTATAGGAGGTAATTATTGCAGAATGGGCTCATCCTGACAGGGTGTTTGTTCCCCCTAAAAGATTAGAGCAGCTCTATCCATTGGAAGAGAAGATTATTAAGAGATAGTGTACATCCTTTGTGGATGTGGCAGTTTCTTGTCTTAACAGGAATCTAACTTGTCCAGTAGATGATGCTTAGGTCTTCAAAGACTTAGCAGATAAGAGATTAGAGACCTCTCAGAAAGCATCTTTGGCTGGGGTGGCTATGCAGCCAGCTGTTGCAGCCATTGGTGTCTGCCAGAGTCTTAAGGTCTGGATAAAATGCCTAGTGAAGTAAGGTTCTGCAGGGTCTGAGGAGGGTTCAATTGAGGATTTGAGCTTTTGCGTCCTTTTGTTTAAGAGCTGGTCTGCTGAGTTATCCTGAAAGAAGTTATTGGAAGGCTTCCCATTTCATGGGGAATACATGTTTGGAGCTGCTTTAAATTCATATACTCAGAAGATCTCAAGAGGAAAAAGTTATCTTCTCCCTCTTAGGATGAAAGATTCTCGTCCAGCTCATAGGGCAGCTACTGTTTCTTTGTCAGGATCTGCTTCCTCTGTGCAGTCTTTTCGCCACTCTCAAACCTCAGCCTCTAGGGGGAGATCTCAAGGTCAATTTCCCAAGAACTGGGAAAACTGGGCCCCTAAATTTGTGAAGTCAGTTGGGGGGTGCTACTACTTGAATCTCTTCACATTCCCTAAGCCAGGTGGCAATGTGGCCAGTATTGGACCTGAAAAATCTGAATATGTTTCTTTGTGTAAAGAGTTTTCGGATAGAATCAATGTGAACAGTGGCAGCCTCGTTGCCACTGGGAGATTTTCTGCCATCGATTGACATAAAAGATGCCTATCTGCATGTTCTGATTTTTCCTTATCATCAGAGTTTTCTTCGCTTTGCCAAAGAGGATCAATATTATCAGTTTGTGGCTTTGCTGTTCGTCTGGCCAATGCCCCTCTGGTTTTCTCAAGAGGTCTGGCCCCCATCCTGAGTCTCTTAAGGATTCAGGAGGTTTCATTTTTGGGGTACTTGGACAACCTGCTATTTAGAGAACAGTCTGCTCTGCAAGTGCAGCACAATATGGACCTCACAGTTCAGACATTTGAAAGATTTGAGTTCTCACTACCAATCCAGAGACTGAAGTATTTAAGCTTGATCTGGGTTACAATTCATGCAAAAGTTTTTCTTCCTCTCAAGAAATGTAAGAAGGCAGATGGCTTCCCTCAGGGGGCTAAGAGATCCATCTGTCTGCACTTGCATGAGGGTATTAGGGCCCTTTCACACGGGCGGACCAATCAGGTTCGCCTGTCAGACAGATGGGGGATCTGTTACCCATCCTCCTGGCGGATTGGATGACAATTGGATATAAATGGACAGGCGGTCTGTTTACAACTGACTGCCCATAGAGAAAAACATAAGGGGAGCAAACACAGACCTGTCATCCTCCTGCTCAGTGGGGATCAACGGACAGATCCCTGCTGAGCAGGCAAAACCATTGAAGGAGTCTGCCAATGTGAAAGAGCCCTTAGGGAACATGGTTGCCTCATTCAAGGCAGTCATTTTGCTAAATTTCATTTCAGGCCTCTGCACCGGAATGTGCACTCAGCATGGGGCAGGAGATCGCGGTCTCAATGCTACGACAGTGGCTTACACTATGTCAATCACCTAGGGGCAACAGGAGTCGTGGAGCCCAAGAAGAGGTGGATGTCATTCTGTCCTGGGCAGAGATTCATGTCTCAGCTATGTCTGCAGTACACATCCCAGGAGTGGAATATTGTCAAGCAGATTTTCTCAGCCAACAGTGATTGGTCCTAGGGGAGTGGTCCCTCAATCCGGAGATGTTCAGAGCACTTTGTCAAAGCTGGGGGTGCTGGATGTGGATCTGTTGGCATCCACATTCAGTATGAAGCTGGGGAGGTTTGTGTTTATTAAGGTAAATGTTTATTAACCTCCCTGGCGGTATGATTATTTCAGATTTTTGGTGCTGAAAGCGGTACGATTATTTTGCATGAAAATTTGGCGTTTTATATTGTAGGCCGGTAATTCTTAGGAATAACTCACTTAAATCTGTCCAAACAACAGTCTAGTAGACATCCCGGGTATGAAAAAGTTTGAAAAATAAAATCATAAATTATAATATAATAAATAACTAAAAATAATTATCAAAAATAATAACGTAATAGTAATAAAATTTATTCAATAATGTAATCAAACCAAAAACACTGAAATTTGCTCATTTGCAGAATTGTCGCTGTCGTCACTTTCAGTTTCTGATATTAAATTTCCCCAAAAATCAGTATCACTCAATTCTGCAAATGATTCTTATTTACTATCGGTATTTTCTAGCTGATCAGAAACCACTTTTGACGCAAAGGGACACTTTTTGGTTGCTATGGACATTCTCATGTTTCCAGGCAGAAAGAATGACATGCATAATATAAAAGTGCATGCAGGGCTCTGGGCAAACCACTAGGGACAAAGGGGATGTGAAATGACTTCATACAGTAATGTAATCTGTAAGATTACAGTGTACTGTATGTGCTGTGTGTATTTCACTTTTTGAATTTCCCGCCGGTCTCCGTCCCAGTGCGACGCGATGCTCGCAGGGAACGGAGCCCGGCACACAGGAGTCATCTGGCGGCGGACACAGCTCGCAGACACGGCGGGGGACATCGCTGGATCCAGGGGACAAGGTAAGTAAGGCTGCCTGGATCCAGCAATGCAATCCCGAGTGTGGCTCGGGGTTACCGTTCTTGGTACTGAAAATCCACCCCGAGCCACACTCGGGAACACCGCCAGGGAGGTTAAGTCTGCTCTGTGTCCCATGATGTATGAAAAAGAAAATAGGATTTTTGTACTTATCTGCAAAATCCCTCTATTCAGGAATATTGCTTGCTACAAAACTGATGCTCTCCTTAGAGGGAGGGGTTATATAGGGGAGGACTTCCTGTCTTTGTATGCCAGGGTCCATTCACCTATAGGTGGCGCATAACCCAGATAGTCATGTTTGTTAGGCCTGCTCTGTGTCCTATGATGTTCTCTAAGAAATGGATCTTACAGATATGCACAAAAATCCAGTTATTGTGATGGAATATTGATTTGAAAGTAAAGAATGCGCTGCATCATTTTGTATACAGCTTCTTTTCTCTCAACACACAGCCATTAATGTCTAAATCACTGGCAACAAAAGTGAGTACATCCCTAAGTGAAAATGTCCAAATTGGGCCCAATTAGTCATTTTCCCTCCCCGGTGTCATGTGATTCGTTAGTGTTACAAGGTCTCAGGTGTGAATGGGGAGCAGGTGTGTTAAATTTGGTGTTATCGCTTTCACTCTCTCATACTGGTCACTGGAAGTTCAACATGGCCCCTCATAGCAAAGAACTCTCTGAAGATCTGAAAAAAAGAATGGTTGCTCTACATAAAGATGGTCTAGGCTATAAGAAGATTGCCAAGACCCTGAGACTGAGCTGCAGCATGGTGGCCAAGACCATACAGCGGTTTAACAGGACAGGTTCCACTCAGAACAGGCCTCGCCATAATTGACCAAAGAAGTTGAGTGCACGTGTTCAGTGTCATATCCAGAGGTTGTCTTAGGGAAATAGACGTACGAGTGCTGCCAGCATTGCTGCAGAGGTTGAAGGGGTGGGGGATCAGCCTGTCAGTGCATGGCTGTCGTCCCAGAAGGAAGCCTCTTCTAAAGATGGTGCACAAGAAAGCACGCAAACAGTTTGCTGAAGACAAGCAGACTAAGGATATGGATTACTGGAACTGATGTGGCACTGTGTGTGGAACTGACATATGGATGTCCTGTGGTCTGATGAGACCAAGATAAACTTATTTGGTTCAGATGGTGTCAAGAGCGCGTGTGGCTGCAACCTGGTGAGGAGTACAAAGACAAATGTGTCTTGCCTACAGTCAAGCATGGTGGTGGGAGTGTCATGGTCTGGGGCTGCATGAGTGCTGCTGGCACTGGGGAGCTACAGTTCATTGAGGGAACCATGAATGCCAACATATACTGTAACATACTGAAGCAGAGCATGATCCCCTCCCTTCGGAGGCTGGGACGCAGGGCAGTATTCTAACATGATAACGACCCCAAACACAGCTCCAAGATGATCACTGCCTTGCTAAAGAAGCTGAGGGTAAAAGTGATGGACTAGCCAAGCATGTCTCCAGACCTAAACCCTATTGAGCATCAGTGGGGCATCCTCGAAGGTGGAGGAGCGCAAGATCTCTAACATCCACCAGCTCCGTGATGTCATCATGGAGGACTCCAGTGGCAACCTGTGAAGCTCTGGTGAACTCCATGCCCATGAGGGTTAAGGAAGTGCTGGAAAATATTGATGGGCACACAAAATATTGACACTTTGGGCCTAATTTGGACATTTTCATTTAGGGGTGCACTCACTTTTGTTGCCAGCGGTTTAGACATTAATGGCTGTGTGTTGAATTATTTTGAGGGGACAGCAAATTTACACTATTATACAAGCTGTACACTCACTACATTATATTGCAGCAAAGTGTCATTTCTTCAGTATTGTCACATGAAAAGGTATAATAAAATATTTACAAAAATGTGAGGGGTGTACTGACTTTTATGAGATACTGTATATATATATATATAATATTGTATAAATACAAACGTACATACACTATTAAACCTCTCTGTGGTTAAGAGATAAAGATGCCATTTCCTGCAGGATTCAGGTCTCCATGTTAAAGTAATATTAAACCCTAAGTGTTTTTAGCTTACAACATTGTCAACAATAAATTAAAGCAGCTGCAGTTTACACCTTTAATGCTGCTGACTCCTGCTCTCTCAGTGTTGCTCCCCCCCTGAACTTCTGGCCTTCAATGGAAAAACGTAACAGTGGGAAATGCAGTCTGGAAGCAGCTTGCAGAAGGGAGCGGGGAGGAGGAGGGAACAGCAGGGGAGTGCCTGGCCATCCTAGGCTACGGGGCTGTGTGTTTCTTTTGATGCACACAGTTTAGGGGGGATACAACTCTAGTTCCTGCATGCAACGATGGCTCCATTGGACACTGCAAGAGAAAGAAGCCACCCTGCAACAGGAAACCTGTAGGAGCTACAATGGCATCAGCTTAAACTGGAACACAGTCAATGATTAAAATATAATGGTGGATTTTAATCACTATGAATCAAATGACTAATACTTCTATGGTATTTGTGGTGCAAAAATGCAGTCCTGAAGCAGGTAATGTAATCACTCAATCACGTGTCCCTTACCCACAGTGACTGATATGGAGATAAAGTGAGTGAACTGGCTTCTTGAAATAGAGGGAAAAGCCCAAGACTGATGGGAATCTAACAAAATGACTGGACTTAATAGGACCTGTAATTAATTTATACCAGTGCTTGCCACTTGCTGGGTAGGAAATACTATATATGGTCACATCATTATGAAATCACAAGAATTACTGAAATATCCTGTGGTTGATAGAAATGATAGGTTCTCTGTGTACATTGTCACCATCTCACCTATACTCACCACTCGTCAGCTAATTTGGTTTGAAAGTTAATCAAATTTCATTTTAACCTGCTATTTCAATAGAATTTTAAACATATTAAACAGGTTTCATTACAATATGTACAATTTTTCCCAAAACAAACGCCATATTCATAGTTAGAATTTAATTTGTTTGAAAATAAATTTAATAACTCGCTCCTTCTAATTCTCTCATCAGTACTGTTGAAAATGAACAACAGTTTGACCCCATTAAAGCGGAGTTCCACTCATTTTTTTGTTTATTAAAAGTCAGCAGCTACAAAAAGTGTAGCTGCTGACTTTTAATAAACTGTAACTTACCTGTCTCCCGGTCCAGCGATGGAGCCACACGGAGCCTCGCTCGTCTCCCCCTCCTCCCGACGGCCCCGCCATTCCTAGCGTGGGCACCCGGCCCGGCTTCACAGCCGGGCCCCACTACGCATGCGCGAGTCGCGCTGCGCATCCCTAGTGGCCAGGCAATCTTCTGAGACCTGTGAAGTGTCCCAGAAAATTGCCAGGAGGGAGGGGCCGCCTAGGAGGAGAGGAGGAGTGGCCTAGGCGGCCCAGAGGCAAAAGGTGGAAGAGGGACAGGAAGTCCCTCTGAAACCTGGGGACACACCCCCCCCAAAAAAAATTACATGCCAAATGTGGCATGTAAGGGGGTGAGGAGTGCTTAAAGCGGAAGTTCCATTTTTGGGTAGAACTCCGCTTTAACCATTAGAAAGTCGAACCAACGTCCAAAAATGAACATTTTATAAAAGCACTCTACTGGTATATGGCTAGTTAGGGTAACTGGTCCAAAACCTAAATATGGGTACTTGTTTAACCACTTCAATACCATGCACTTAGAACACTTCCCTACCACACCAATTTTCAGCTTTCAGTGCTGTTGCGATTCGAATGAGAATTGCGCGGTCGAGCGACGCTGCACCCAAACAAACTTTTTGTGATTTTGTTCCCACAAATAGAGCTTTCTTTTGGTGGTATTTGATCACCCCTGCGTTTTTTATTTTTTGCGCTATAGGAAAAAAAAAGACCGAAAATTTTGAAAAAAAACAAAATTTTTCTTTGTTTCTGTCACAAAACTTTGTATAAAGTACATTTTCTCCTTCACTGACGGGCACTGATGTGGCTACACTGATGGGCACTGATGAGGCTACACTGACGGGCACTGATGAGGCAGTACAGATTGGCACTGATGAGGTGGCACTAATAAGGTTGCACTGATGATGGGGCACATATACAGCACTGATGGGCGGCACTGACAAGCAACACTTACGGGCACTGATACGTGGCACTAATATGCGGCACTGATGGACACTCAGTGCCACTTATCAGTGCCGCCTATGAGCACTGATGGGCACTGACAGGTGGCACTTTTAGGTGGTACAGGTGGGCACTTTCAGGTGGCACAGGTGGGCACTTTCAGGTGGCACAGGTGGGCACTGATAGGTGACACGGGTGGGCACTGATACGTGACACGGGTGGGCACAGGTGGGCACTTTTAGGTGGCAGTGGTGGGCACAGGTACAAAAAGCACTGTTAGGGATGGCACTGGCAGGCATCATACATGGGCACAGTGCCATCCCTACAGTGCACAATAATGCCCTTACCTGGTGGTCTAGTGGGGGCTCCCTGGTGGTCCTGGGCGGCCTCTGTGGTCCTTGCCTGGTGGTCCTGGGCGGCCTCTGTTTGATGTCCGGGGGGGAGGGCTCCCTGGGGGTCTTTATCCGGCTCCCTGGTGGTCCAGTGGGGTGATCCTGAGGGTGGCTGCGCTGATAAATGTTCAGCGCAGCCCCCCCCTGTCAGGAGAGTAGCCGATCGGCTCTCCGCTGCTCAGGTCTGCAGACCTGAGCAGAGGAAAAGCCGATCAACGGCTCTTCCTATTTACACTGTGATCAGCCGTGATTGGTCACGGCTGATCACATGGTAAAAGGCTTCGGATCGAAGCCTTTTACCGCGGTCGGTAATGCGGTGGGTCAGCCTGACCCACGGCACCACCGATCACCGCTATGCGCGCCCCCAGGGGCGCGCGATCGCGGATTATCCTGAGGACGTCAATAGACGTCCAGTCAGGATAATGAACCCCCCGCCCGGACGTCAATTGTCTATACGCCGGGCGGGAAGTGGTTAAAGGATACAGGCATCTATTTACTCATTTCTGTGAGATTCTGAATGACTCCCAAGATTCAGAGTTTCTTAAAGAGGAAGTAAACCCTGATGGTATATGATATTCCCGTGCAAAGTAGATGCATAATGGGCTACTATGCATCACATAGTAGCCCATTATGGGCCACTTACCTGCAAACGAAGCCTGCGGTGTCCAGCAATGTCTCCTGTGCAGGCAGCGTCCATCTTCAGCCCCTCTTCCTTCCAGGGGTGCGACTGGCCAGAGACACGTGACGTCACTCCCACGCAGTGACGGTATGATTTCAGTGAAGAAACGGCACGGAGGCCGTTTCTTCGCTGCGCATGTGCCGAGACGACGTCGGCACATCTAGTACACTGTATATCTCCTAAACCTTGCAGGTTTGGGAGATATGAAGGGCACCTACAGGTAAGGCTTATTATAGGCTTACTTGTAGGTTAAAGTGGTTGTCACAGGTTGTCCCTGACCTTTTGAGAGATTCCAGGGACCCCGACATTCCTAGTGTTCCTGTAGCTGAACCACCCTTTATTCCCAGTGACTTCACAAGTGTCTTCCAGAGCCTTCTAAGTTTATCTTTGTACCTCAGTGTTCCCAGTTCTTCAGTCTATCTCCAGTGACTCTCTGTGTGTTCTTGACTGCAACCTGTATCATTACATCTGTTGTATCCTCTGAGGATTTCAGCGCACTTGTGTTTCTGTCTCCCTTGTGTACCACTGCCAGCTTTCAATTCCTGCACCTCCATGATTCCCTGAGTTTCAGCCTGCCATTTGTTACTAGCATCTGTGCACTCCTAGTCTACAGCCTGCTTCAGTGTCAATTTGGGAGACTCTCAAAAGTATAGAGTTAGGACAGCAGTACAATGGGGTGCCTTGACATGGCCACTGCAGCTTACACATATGTTTGCAAATGTGTGAGACTAAACCCCTTGTTTTTAAAGTGAACTGTTAGATGGGATCAATCTGGTTTTGTTGCAGGCTAGCTGGTAAATGAGCTGGGAATTTTTATTTGTTTTTGATGTGATTTTTTGGACTTGGTGTTTACAAGTTAAAACCATTTTTTTTTTTTGCTATAAAAATACTTAAAACCCCCAAACATTATATATTCTTTTTTTTTTTCTAACACCCTAGAGAATAAAATGGTGGTTGGTCCAATACTTTTTGTCGCACTGTATTACAAGCGCATTTTTTTGGGAAAAAATACGCTTTTTTGAGTTAAAAAATAAGACAACAGTAGAGTTAGGCCAATTTTTTTCCATATTGTGAAAGATTATGTTACGCCGAGTAAATTGATACCCAACATGTCATGCTTCAAAATTGCACCCGCTCGTGGAATGGCGACAAACATTGGCACTGAAAGATCTCCATCAGCGACGTTTAAAAATTTCTACAGGTTACCAGTTTTGAGTTACAGAGTAGGTCTAGTGCTAGAATTATTGCTCTCACTCTAACGATCGCGGCGATACCTCACATGTGTGGTTTGAACACAGTTTTCATATGCGGGCGGGACTTGCATATGCGGTCGCTTTTGCGCACAAGCTTGGTGGGACGGTGCACTTTAAATTTTTTTTTTTTATATCTATTTTACCTTTTATTTTTTATTTTTACACTGTCCATTAAAAAAATACATTTTTGATTACTTTTATTCCTATTACAAGAAATGTAAACATTCCTTGTAGTAGAAAAAAGCATGCCAGGACCTCTTAAATATGAGATCTGGGGTCAAAAAGACCTCATATTTACAGTAAAATGCAAAAAAAAAAATAAATAAATAATTTGAAAAAAATGACAGTTCAAAAAAAATGGGCCCTTTAAGAGCATTGGGCGGAAGTGACTCGTGACGTCGCTTCTGCCCTGCCTGTCACGGACACTGGGGGTAGAGGAACCGATCATCTCCGCCGCTGCCGGCGGGTCCGGTTAGCGGCGGAGATAACCGGAAACCGGCAGGAAGGGGGGGCACCTCTCCCGCCGCTGATAAACGTGATCTTGTGTCGAATCCGTCACGGTGACCACTTTTATCGTACACAGAATCGCCGGCAGAAAAATACAATATCTGAATGGTGCCTGTAGCTGCAGGCACCATTCAGATATCACCACTCAAAGTCAGCGACATCATATGACGTGACTTTGCGGGATGTGGCACACACGGGATACCTTCAGTTGCCATTGTACCCTTGCTGTGTGTCCATGTGTCTCTATACCTTTAAGGAGGAGTGGGCTCCCTCCAGGCAATCCTGCCCTTAATCTATCCACTGCTATATATGTGCTTCAATTTGGGAGAATCTCAAAATGATAGAGATTCGTTTGCAAACATGTGCAACTAAACCCCTTGTTTTTAATGTGAATTATTAGACAGGGTCAACTTAGCTTTGTTGCAGGCTAGCTGGTAAGTGAACTGGGAATTTATGTTTGTTGTACATTGCCCTTCCATGTGCTCCTTGCTGCAAAGGCTGCATAACCACTTGCTCTCCAGAAGACCCCCCCCCCCTCCCCCTTCATGATCAGGCCATTTTTTTGCTTTTTGGCACTCCATTACATTAACTGACAATTTTGTGGTCATGCAGCACTGTACTCAAACAGAATTTATATAATTTTCCCCCCACAAATAGAGCTTTCTTTTGGTGGTATTTGATCACCACTGGGGTTTTTGTTTTTTTTTGCCCTATAATTTCTTCATAAAATTTCTTCCAAATTCTGCATAAAATTAAACCAATATGTATTCTTCTACATGTCTTTGGTTAAAAAAAAATCCCAATAAGCGTATATCGATTGGTTTACATGAGCGATCTACAAACTATCGTATATATACTGGAATTTTTTTTTATATACTAGTAATAGTGGTGATCAGCGACTTATAGGGAGATTGTGATAATATTGTGGGCATTCTTACACTAAATGACACTTTGTGGGAACCAGTGACACTAATACAGTGATCAGTGCTAAAAATATGCACTGTACTATTGACACTGGCTGGGAAGGGGTTAAACATCTAGGGCGATCAAAGGGTTAAATGTGTGCCTAACCAGTGTTTATGTGTTTACTGTATGGTAATTTAACTAGGGTATGTGCCAGTTTTTTTAAAAAAAGGCACATCCCCACAGACAGAACAGAGCTCTGCATTGTTTACATATGCAGAGCTCTGTCCTCTCTTCCTCCTTGCCGATCGGCAATGGATGACCGCCGGCACCCACTGATCGGCTTGTGCTGTGTCTAATCACAGCACAGCCAGCGCTCCCCCCTACGCAGAAATGCAGAATTATATATATATATATATATATATATATATATATATATATATATATATACACGTGTTTCTGCACAGAGAGGCTGCTCTGGTTATCCCAGTGCATTACTACTCACTCAAAGTGGTCCTGGTTGTCTCCATGCACTGCTACCTATTCCCAGTGCCCCTGTGTGTTTCTCTGCACTCCTGCCAGCTTGGGCTGTACTACCTACTGACCTATAATCCCAGCAGGCACATTGGGTTCTCCCATGTCAGTGTCAACTGGTATCCTCCCTGTCTTAGGCTCCTTGTGCACTCCAAATATATAAAGTGTGCCATCTCTGCACTGCTGTAAGATACCCCTGTATTTCTGTCTTCCTGTGAACCCAGCACCCCTTTTCTGCAAGTATCTTTTACTATACTAAAGAGAAAAGAGAAAAGATATACCTGTGCTTAGATCCCAATAGCTTGTACATGTAATTGAACTATCGGGTGCTAAAGGGGTGTGACCACATGTTAAAGCGGGGTTCCACCCAAAAGTGGAACTTCCGCTATAAGGGAAGGTGACCCCCTGATATGCCACAATTGGCATGTCATTTTTTGTGGGGGGGACCGGCGACCCTGTTTTCACAGGGTCCCAGGTCCACTTCCTCTCCTTCCCCCTCCCCCCTCTTGGCAATCTTCTGGGACATGTCACAGGTCCCAGAAGATGTGCTGGCCATTCACAAGGTGCCGTGTGACTCGCCAGAGCCGGGTGCCCACACTTGTCGTCGAGGGAAGGGGGAGAAGAGCGAGCCCTCGGGTGACCGCATCGCTGGAGCATGGGACAGGTGAGTGTCTGATTGTTAAAAGTCAGCTACACTTTTTGTAGCTGCTGACTTTTAACTGGGTGGAACTCTGCTTTAACACTTTACATACTGAATGGACCCTCTGCACACTGATACACCCTTCCCAGCAAACTATGCAATGTAAAACAGGGATATTTAGTTCACATATATTGCAATACATGTTTAAGCTGACCAACTCCATCAAAGTAATTCCTCTTCTGGCCAGTCCTACACTGCCTTGCCACTGCAAATGCTACGGTGGACACCATGCCAGCCTGGGGCATAAAGACACAAGATGGGAGAGAGCGACTAGGTTCAGATCTGGTCACTGATCTGTATATAACAGAGAGAAGATATACCTGTGCTAAGATCCCAATAGCTTGTACATGTAATTGGACTACCAGGTGCTAAAGGGGTGTGACCACATGTTAACATTGCAAATACTGCAGTGTGCAGAGGGTCCATTCAGTATTTTTATTATATTAAAGCATGCCTTGTTCTCCTGCCATCAAATGGCAGATCATACTGATAGATTGCACAGGTACTTTGGATGAATTGGGTGAATTTTCACCACAATAACTAAACTAAGTGAAAATTTCCTCGCAAAGAGAACATGCTCTACCCCAGCCTTTTTCAAACAGGGTGCCCAGGCACCCAGGGGTGCCTTGAGGCTTCTTCAGGGGTGCCTTAGCAAAATGCCTACAAATGAATCAAAAATTATATACAAGCCAGCAGGTGGATGAAGCCTGCCTTTTAGCTACACAAAGCAACAGGTTTTTATTATGCACCATTACGACTTTCTAGACACTGGAATCCAAACAACCAATGGTGTCATCAGTTGATAAGGAGGATGTCTGTTGCCTCCACAGCATTCTTGTTTGACCCTCCTCTGCCCCTCTCTCCCTCAGCACTGGGGTCACATTAGCTGACTGATGGAGAGAAATCAAGGGAGAAGAGAAACATTGGAATACTAATCAGTACCAGTGTAAAAATGTATTTGATTTTTAAGAAAAATTCACCTCCAACGTTGGGTGTCCTACATGTGTGAATGTTGCTGCATTATGTAAAACTATTAGAATATTTTTTTTTACATTTTAGAATGGGGTGCCTTGAGACTGTTCATAATTTTAAAGGGTGCCTTGAGATTGTCTATAATTTAAAGGGTGCCTTGACTGAAAAAAAGGTTGAGAAGCACTGCTCTACCCCTTAAGTGACGTTAAAATTTGAGTTGTCGTTAGCATGATGTATACATCTTCATTGAAGTTACACTCCTATTGAGCTTATACATTTTGAATGGATATACAAACAGAGGGCATAACCTACCGAACAGGGCTTTTTGTCTTTCATGTTGGCATAACTTAGTATTATGGGACTACTGTTCTGGGAGGACAATTAACCTCAATTCTGACCATTAAAGAATGATTTTAGTTTAATTATACATGCCCCTGATAATTCCCAAATAAATTATTCACATTCCTGCTCTGTTCTCATACAAATTTATAGGAAGCATTACTTTCTTGATCTGGGAGCATAGGGTCACAGGAAATGTATATTAAGTTCACACTGGTAGACGCAGAAGGCGAAGGTCGCACTCTGGAAGAGCTCCGGAGCGCCTGAGAGGAATCCGCCGCCATCCTTCGTCCTGGGGCAGTGGTGAGTGGAAAGAACACCCTAGGGAACATCCACACACCCTCCCCAACAACCAGGGGTAATTTGGTTGCAATCCGCCGCGAGTCGCCGCGGCATCCGAAAATTTAGGCCGCGGCTTCCTGCGGCCATCGGACATCAATAACAGGGAAAAGAAACGGCCCAGACCCCAATATCCAACAAAGAGGGTCCACCAACCCCCCCACCATAACTGGGACCAACTATAAGAACCACATGTCCTGGCCTCAGAGAAGCTCACAAATCTAGCCAGCGGCCTCATCAACAACCAGGCCCCACCACCCAGACTGCCTAGATGACGGGGTGAACAAAGCCCTGACACCCAGAGAGAAGGACAGCAACGACCAACGACCACACGGTTGATACAAATTTATTTGATAAATCTCCAAAAGTAAAAATACACTATGTCCAGGAAACGGCAGGGGGACTGCAGACCCAAAAAACTCACAGCCTACTTTAATTGGCCAGAGAACCACCGTGAGAACTCCGACAAACAAGAACAGACCTCCCGTTCCAATCACTATTCAGAGCTACCAGATGCCGAAGAGGACAGCGAAGGGAGATCCCCCCAATTTACGGATCTGCCCCCCAGCCCTCCCTGTTCCAGCCCGGCTAAATCAAGAATGAACACTGTGGAACCGACACAAGGGGTAAGCGCCTCCCCGACCCAGCAACACCAGCCCAAACCACACACTTCCCCCATAGCAGACTTTCCTACTACTAACCAACCTGTGTTGGACACACAGATGAAAGACATGCTATTAACCCTTTATCGCTCCCTGCACGAAGAATTCATCAGCATTACCCACAAATTCTATAAAGACCTATCAATACTGGGAGATAGAGTCGACCAGGTGGAAACGGCAATCACCGACATTGCGACCACGGTAAATGACCTCATCGACGCGCACGAGGAAGGGGAAGAAGACAGATAGTGGATCAGGGCTAAACTGGCAGATCTCGAGGACCGCTCGAGAAGAAACAACGTTAAACTAAGAGGGGTCCCCGAGAATGTTTCCCAGCAAGACCTGCCCAAATTTACAGTTGACTTATTCAAAAGTCTCGTGCCCGACCTGACTCCAATCCAGCTAAGCATAGACCGCATACGCAGGCCCCCAAAGCCTACCTTCTTGCCCAAAGACACTCCCAGGGACGTCCTCATGCGCGTACATTTTTACTCTACTAAAGAGCAAGTACTCCAAAAGGCCGGTGCACTTGGGAAGCTCCCAGACCCATACGGGAACATTCAAATTTATGCTGATCTGTCTAAATTTACCCTGGATAAGAGGAGAGAACTAAACACTATTACGAAGACCTTAAGGAATAACAACATCCAATACAAGTGGAAACACACTACCAAACTGTCCATCGACCACAACGGGGAGACTTACCTGGTACCCTCACTAGAGAAAGGATGGATACACGCTGCAAACCAGGAAAGAGTTGCTCCCCCGCCTCCACAAGGAAAGAATACACGTGCCGACAAACCGTGAGTTGTAAGCTAATCACTTCACACAATACATCCCATGGCTCTCAAAATACTATCCATTAATGTAAAGGGTCTTAACCATCCAGCGAAAAGGAGCTCCTTATGGAGGACTGCTCATCACTCACAAAGTGATATTCTCTGCACTCAGGAGACCCACCTACTAGAAAGGGATACACACCTATGCCGTAACAAGTAGAGTTGAGCGAACCCGGACTGTAAAGTTCGGGTCCGTACCGAACTTTGGGGTGTCCAGGACCCGGACCCGGACCAGGATATGATATCACTGTTCTTCAAACATCTGCAAACAGTGTGTAAAGAGCGGAACCATATGCCTGTTCTTCTCTATGCTGTATTTTCACACACAGATTCCAGATGTTTGAAGAACAGGTGTATGGTTCCGCACCCGGTTTTAGGTAAAGTGTTCTAAACTATTTTCAGATGTGTGCAGAACAGATGTAATGTGTGAAGAACATCTGTTCTGGTGCAGAACAGATGTTGTGTGTGAATAACAGATGTGCAATGATTAGCGGCAATAATAAAAGTGACACAGACTAAAAAGAAGTGTGAAGAACAGATGTGCAATGATTAGCGGCAACAATAAAAGTGACACAGACTAAAAAGAAGTGTGAAGAACAGATGTGCAATGATTGACGGTTTCATTTAAAGTGACACACAGACTTTAAAAAATTGTGCAGAACAGATGTGCAATGAGTGACGGTTTCATTTAAAGTGACACACAGACTTTAAAAAATTGTGCAGAACAGATGTGCAATGATTGACGGTTTGATTTAAAGTGACACACAGACTTTAAATAATTGTGCAGAAGAGATGTGCACTGATTCCCGGTTTCATTTAAAGTGACACACACATTTTGCAGAACAGTGATATGGGTACTCCCGGCTTATTTATACTTTTTTGACACAGTTTGAAGATGATTTTAGAACAGTTCTATGGCCTCTAATGTTAATTAATACTTTTCAGACCCATTTTGAAGATGATCTCCATTTTTGCATTTTTTATGTTTTTATTTTTTAAAAAATATTTAAAGTTATTTCCCTGTCCCCATTCCTTTGTAGGGCATTTGTCCCACCCTTACCCACATTTCCTTCCTTTTGCAGACCTCTAGGACCTTCCAGGACTATTTTCCAGCCTTTTTTGTGCCTAAACGTCCGTGTCCCCATTGATTTCAATGGGGTTCGGGGTCCGGGACAAAGTTCGGGTTCTGTCCGGACCCGAACCCGGACTTTGTCCCGAAGTTCGGCCGAACCAGCAGAACCCGGACTTCTAGAAGTTCGCTCATCTCTAGTAACAAGTATTACCCCCACATCACTGGGCATCCAACCAAGACTCTAAAAGTAAAGGGGTGATGATTGCTTTTCACAAAAACATATCCCTCTCCATCTTGGACAAGATAGCCGACCCCAAAGGCAGATTCTTAATTCTCCTATGCACAGTGAACTCACTAACCTGCACACTGGTGTGCTTATATGCACCCAATATGCACCAGATACGTTTTCTGAACAATCTGATGAAGAAAATAATCAACATTCGGAAGGGCGCTTTGATTATGTGTGGGGACTTTAACCTTGTACCAGACAAAATTATGGACACAACCAACCCAACCCCTAGACTGAATTCCCGCCTGCCTAACTTTTTAAGAGAACATGATTTGCATGACGTATGGAGGTGCCTACACACCATGGAACGAGATTATACATTTCACTCGATTCCCCATAATACCTACTCAAGAATAGATCTATTCCTAGTTGACAAATGGTCCTTACAAAGAATCCAAACAGCAGAAATTGAATCAATAACATGGTCCGACCATGCCCCAATCAGCCTTAAACTCATTAACAACGCCCACCACCCCGCATCCAAGCTGTGGAGAGCCAACTCATACGTCATGCAAGTCCCCCCATATTCACACTTTATAGGTGACAAATTAAAAGAATTCTTCAATGTTAATGTTGGATCAGTATCCTCCTCAGCTACTCTCTGGTTAGCACATAAAGCATGTGTATGGGGGGTATTGATCCAACAATGTGCAAGGGCTAACAGGAGGAGGATGCAGCAAGTGGAGGAGGTCACAAAAGAAATAGCAAGATTAGAAGCTATTAACATAGCAAACCCCTCCCATGAGTCTCAATTAAATGTCTTATCCAAACGCCAAGAGTTAAGGACCATTTTACTAGAAATCCACGAAAAATCGTACCGCAAACTGAGAGCCCACACCTACTCTACATCGAACAAGGAGGGGAAAGCTATGGCAAATCGGATAAAAGGGCAAAGAGTTAAAAGCCATATCCCCTACTTGATTCACCCCCACACTAAACAAAAGGTCATGAACCCGCAAGATATTGCTGACGCATTTAGTGCATATTACTGTTCATTGTACAACATCAAAGACGACCCAGACACTCCTCAGCCAATTCCGGAAGAAATTTCTAAATTCCTTTCCAAAATCGACCTCCTACAGCTAAGTGAAAACCACTTAAAAGAATTAAATTCCCCCTTCACCATAAAGGAGAGAGAACAAGTGATTTGCAACCCCCCCCCCCCCAAACAAAGCACCGGGCCCGGACGGGCTTCCGGGAGAGTACTATAAACAATTTCTCCCTATTTTGGGGCCTCACCTGCGAGATCGTTATAGCGAAGCTGCCTCCTCCTCCTCTCTTCCCTCTGAAATGCTTGAAGCAGTGATTATTGCATTACCCAAGCCGGGTAAAACCCCTGACGCTCCACAGAATTTCCGGCCCATTTCTCTACTAAACGCAGACCTCAATATCTATGCTAAACTTATAGCATTAAGAATAGCAAAGATTCTACCTGATCTTATCAACAAGGAACAGACAGGTTTTGTAAAGGAAAGACAAACGTCAGATGCCACCAGGAGAATGCTAAACCTAATCCACGTGGCTAGATGTAGTGGAACGCCTTCTCTGCTCCTGACATTGGACGCAGAGAAGGCGTTCGACAGGGTACACTGGGGGTATATGAAGGAAGTTTTGGTGAAGTTTGGTTTTAAAAATGCAATCTTATCTGCCATACTAGCCCTCTACACCACTCCCTCCGCCAGAGTATATGTGAGTGAAATGTTGCCCTGCCCATTTCCAATCACAAATGGAACTCGCCAGGGCTGTCCCCTTTCCCCATTAATTTTTAACCTAGTTATTGAACCCCTCGCTGAACTTATACGAAAAACGGAACAGATATCTGGGATCCAGGAAGGCACATACAACCACAAAATTAGTCTGTTCGCAGACGACATAGTCTTGATACTAACCAATCCTCACTCGTCTTTAGTGGCGGTAAATAAAGTATTGCAGGAATTCGGATCTGTATCCTATTACAAAGCCAACGCAACAAAATCCCATCTTCTCGACATAGGATTAGATGCAATAACTAGGAACCTAATCACCTCACAATTCCCTTTCCAGTGGGCAGACCGAGGTATCGAAAACCTGGGGATAACGCTGACCAGTAACCCAACCAACCTATTCAAAGAAAATTATCAACCCTATAAGGAACAATTCACTCAGGCACTCAGGGAGCTGGGCAGACACAAGCTAACATGGCTGGGCAGGCTAGCAGGGTTCAAAATGATTGTCCTCCCCCAACTCTTGTATTTATTCCGCACCCTACACATACCAATTCCGAACAGCTACATATCATCTCTCCAGGCGACTCTACAAAGGTTTATATGGGCTGATAAGAAACCCAGGATAGCCAACCGCTGGCTCCACAAGCACAGGTACGCTGGGGGATCGGGCCTAGTGTGTATCGCAGACTACTATTTGGCGAACATCCTGAACCAGGTGAGAGAGTGGTTTCTCCCTGAGCCCATGACGAGGTGGGGAGAACTTGAACTGCAGAATACCCCAAAAAAACATCTACGCAATTGGCTATGCAGTATTCACCCTAAGGCCAAACTAAGTGGATCCCTACCACTTACAATGTTAGCTACAGTTAAGGCCTGGCACAAGCTAATAAACCTTAAGTGGACAGCCACAGACACAACTGACCTAAACCCTACAATCAACATCATAGAGGAAATTATTCCCTCTATGCGCCTTCCAACCCAAATGAAACAAAGCGCGTTAAATATCAATAGACTCCTTTCAGAAGGGAAATTAAAAACATATCAACAATTAAAGGAAGAACTAACCTTATCAGAGAACTCGCATCTCCAATATCTCCAAATAGCAAGCTGCTTACAGAAAAACCCTCAAATTCGTGCAAAAATACCCACACAAATACACACCTTCCTAAGACAAAGAGTCGCAAGGACAAAAGGGACTTCGCTTATATACAACACACTCCAAGAACAGTCAATATTCGCCCACTCACCCCAATTTGCCCAATGGGAAGGCGACTTAGGTAAAACCTTTACAACTGATAAATGGCACAAAGCACTGAAGTACACATATGCTGCAACTAAGAGTTCAGCACTTTGGGAAACAGCTCAAAACGTGCTTCAAAGGAGATACATGACACCAACTAGGATAGTCACATTTGACAGGCTAGCGTCTCCCCTCTGCTGGAGGATGTGCGGAGAGAGAGGGTCTCTCATACACATCTTGTGGAGTTGCCCTAAATTAAAACACTACTGGGATGAGGCATTTACAGTCATATCTCAAATTACAAAACAGAAGGTAGTCCCATCCCCAGAGCTAGCCCTGGTCAATCTAAACATAGACGACTTCTCCCCAAAGTTTAGGACAATCATATCACATTTATTATTGGTCACTAAATACCACATAACCAAAAATTGGAAAAGCCCAACCCCCCCACAATTTAAAAGAGTACTAGAGACAACTCAAACCCATTCTCACTATGAAAGCATGATGGCAACAATGGACAACTCACTGAAAAATATAGAACGCAAATGGACTCCATGGAGCGCCTGGTTCCAAAACCTTGACCGTTAGGGTCTGACACATAGTTTGAACATATGACAAGGAATTAATGCAGGAGGCAACTAAACAGCAAGTTTTGAAAGTTCACTAGACTTATTCTAGCTAAGCTTAGTTTTCTTCCCCCCACTTCCCCCTTTCCCATCCCTCACCCCTCCCCCACTACCCTCCCTACTCCCTCCTACCCTTTCCATGTTGCAAGAGATATGTGCCCTATTAGCACCATATATACACTGAAAAATGTGTACAGCACTTAGAGAAAGGCAAAAGGTCACTAAGAAGGAACAGCATAAAACGACCTTCTGGGAGTCATTCTTGGGGCACAGTTATGTTCCCAAAGGGGGTGCCCGGGGAAGGACAAGGAATACATATGAAAGCAAAGGGTATACGAAAAATCGACTCTCATGCATTTTGCGCTTACTAGCGCTCCAGATTAATTCCATATGCGTATGCTTGTGCAAGTACATGGTACTTGAGTAATTGTTTATTGACCATAGATGCCTTCATGTTCATGTTTATTATGATACTTAATATGTATATGCGATTGATAAGTGGCACATCTCTGTACTTCTTGATAAACTCAATAAAAAATATGTTTAAATAAAAAAAATTTCACACTGGTAATACATGATTGCATTAGCACTTCATGGAATGTGTAATAGGTAAGCTTTTAGGCCTTATGCAGTATGTGCCAATTAAACTTAAAGATGAAGCATTGGCATACGAAGGAAGATTTGTAGTTCATGTAAAATAGGTCTGTTGTGACCTTTTTGATTTTTTTTTCTGTTTATCAAATGGATTTAGTTTTAGTTAGACTGCCCATGATTAGTTGTCTTTTTGAGCTTACATTCCTCCTTAAATGATATGCACTCTGCATAAGTGTAGGAGTTGAAAAGATGGAGAAACCACTCATTCGAGCAAAGTCTTACAAATTCCTGATACAAAAACCAGGAACTTGACAGTTCATAAAACATTAAAATAAGGATATGCTTAAGTTAGTTCTGTACATTGTTCAGATATTGGTAAGATTAGGTATCACTGGTCCTTCCTGCTACAGTTAGTCATACAGAAAAGAATACTCCAATTAGGGCTCCATTGGCACGGCCTTGTCATTTGATTTCTCAGTAAACTCTAAACAGGCTACAGCTCATTACCTCCCCTGACACTGAATATGATGGCACACCAGCAGATTCATTCATTTGTCATTATATACCAGCTTTCATTTATGCTGATTGAGATCAAATGTAACAATGTTTATCACATTTGTAAAATTTACTTCTCCTTTTTGTTTTGCCTTTTTTCAAGTATTAAATGTTTGAATACATATTCCTTCAATACAGTATCTAGTAACATCCATGATAATTAATATATTTTATTTTACTTTTGTTTACGTTTTTACACCCTAGTATTATGAGGTGACACTGGATAATTCCACCTTATTTCCTGTGCATATTTAAATAAGGGTCAAAAATAATAATGCAGGGATTTAAGAAAGGCCAATTAACTGATTTCTGAAATTTTCTAGCTCAATCATGTCCTATGGCTTGCATTTGGAAATGAGCCAAAGTATCCATATCTACTGTTTATAAGCAGAACAGGGGAGCAGAGCTAAGCAAGTTCTGGCCATCCTGTGGCAAAAGGAACCTGACTCATATGGATATTCATACCTTGAATGTGTTGGAGACTTTGGCTGATTTAAAATAAAATTATACTGAACTAAATTCCTGAAGTTTAAATTTCACCTTGATGCATATTTTCTTTTTGCATTGCTTCAGCAAATAAACAGTATCTGCACACGTTACTATACCCATAAGACATAGAGTTTGCCAAACGGAGGTCTGCTTCCCTGATTGCATTATACTTGAAGTAGGGGACATCTTAAGACTCTCGGAACGATTTGGAATTCTCAATGTATTTTTGAACAAAAAGGCATACTTGTATTTATTTATTTATTTTTATATTCTTGATTAAATAAAAGAATTCCGTTTTTTTTTTTTTACAATCAGATATACATGTAATAACATTCACAGTATCTGAAAACAGGGAATGTATCCATTTAATGAACATTAGGATTGAATATGTCAAAGGAAAACTTTGATTGAAAAAGGAAAAATATAAGAGTTAAAGAATATATAAATAACAATAAATCAAAAAGAGAGGGAAAGTAACAAGTAAATATATATATAAATAAAGGGCATCATTTAAAACATATTACACTTGTTGTTCATACACTTTGATTCTCTTAGAATCACAAAGCACCACCACCAGTGAGGACAAACCTTCCTTAAAGAGGAAGTAAACCCTGATGGGGTTTACTTCCTCAATATTCCCTGCAAAGTAGAAGCATAATGGGCTACTATGCATCACATATGCAAACGAAGCCTGCGACGTCCAGCGCTGTCTCCTGTGCAGGCAGCATCCATCTTCATCCCCTCATCCTTCCGGGGCCGCGATTCCGGCTCTGTGACTGGCCGGAGTCGCGTGAAGTCACTCCGGCGCGTAGAGCGCACCGCTTCACCGCCGGCACGTTCCACATGCAGGAAACAGGAAGCAATCGAGTCTCCAGTACATTGTGGGACACACCGCGCCACAGCTGGTGCGCTCCACATACAGGAAACAGGAAAAAATCGAGTCTCCATAGCATCTCCGTATTCTAAGATATCAAGAAAGCTGTGAACCTGCAACCAGAAACAAGGAAGCCCAATACTGCATCATACTCGTAAAATAGAGTCCACATATAAAACCAAATTGAACATAATCATTACAATTAATATAAAAACATTAAAACTCAAGTATATTCTCCGTAGGAACACAGAAGAGCCCATCTAGTGGACAAAAAAACCAAACTGCGCTTATAATCCCTCTGGATGGAGGTAGAAACACATAGGGGCTAATTCACTATATCGCGAATATGCTATCGCAGAACGCTTAAAAAGAACGCCCATTAAAGGCAATTAGCATATCAAATAGGCGATCATGGGAACGTAGAATCGCTTTATTGCTGCGAATATGCCTTCTTATATGGGAATAGCTGATGTCAATTGGGCTTGAACCTGCAGAATCCATTGAAGTTTTGTATGAACTTGATTTGCTTGAAAAAGTGTATGGGAACTACCGTAGCAAAATGGAAAGCATAATGCTGCGTACAATGCAAGGTGTGCTGATGACATCTGTAGGATCCGAACCTGGAACTGTAAGCTTTGAATGTATCGGAATAAACCACTACGCTATAGAGTTGACCACAACCAGCCAGAAAAAATACATTTGCTAATCTTGTATTCTCTTCAGTTTCTACAAACTAACTGCTGCCACCTTAACTAGTGTGTGATTATTCCAATTGCACACCATAACATTAATGAATATGTACATACCATTGCATGCATTGCAAAAGTTCATAGTATGGAAGCAAGCAAACCGATGATGGGCATTGGCTAATTGGTGAATATGCCTTCACATATTTTCAAAATATAAGGCTGCTTACAATGCAAGGTATGCTGACGACATCTGTAGGATCCGAACCTGGAGCTGTAAGCTTTGAATGTATCAGAATAAACCACTACGCTATAGAGTTGACCACAACCAGCCAGAAAAAATACATTTACTAATCTTGTATTCTCTTCATTCTCTACAAACTAACTGTTGCCACCTTAACTAGAGTGTGATTATTCCAATTGCACACCTTAATGCTGCATAGAATGCAAGGTGTGCTGATGACATCTGTAGGATCCGAACCAGGAGCTGTAAGGTTTAAACGTATCGTAATAAACCACTGCGCTATAGAGTTGACTGCAACCAGGCAGAAATAATACATTTACTTGTATTCTCTGCAAACTAACTGCCAGCACATTAACTAGTGTGTGAATAATCCAATTCCACACTATAATATTATTGAATATGTACATACCATTGCATAAGTTCATAGTATGGAAGCAATCAAACTGGTGGGCATTGTCAAATATGCCTTCACATATTTTCAGAATATAATGCCAATTACAATGCAAGGTGTAGTGATGGCACCGGTAGGATGCAAACCTGTAGCTGCAAGCTTTGAAGGTATTCAAAGGAACCACTACACTATGAAGTTGATCACAACCAGCCATAGAAAAGACATTTACTAATCTTGGATTCTGAAAATTCTCTACAAACTAACTGCCAGCACATTAACCACTTGACCACTGGGCACTTAAACCCCTTTAACAACCAGACCAATTTTCAGCTTTCAGCGCTCTCACACTTTGGATGACAATTATTCAGTCATGCAACACTGCACCCATATGAAATTTGCGTCCTTTTTTTCACACAAATAGAGCTTTCTTTTGGTGGTATTTAATCATCGCTGGGTTTTTTTATTTTTTGCGCTATAATTAACCGCTTAACAACCGCCCCATAGACAAAAGACGTCTACAGGGCGGTTGCTTAATTCTGGGAGGACGTCTATTGACGTCCTCCCAGAATCGCGGTTCCCGCGCGCTTCGTTGGCGGGACATCTGCAGAAAACAGATACCCCGCCAACAATTCGCCAATTAATATCGCGTTTTTTATTTTTTTGGGTCGCTACTAATTTATGGTGGTTTTCTTTCGAGATAAACACACTTTTTTTCCTGCGTTTAAAGTATACCCACGTCACAACGTACTGACTTATTAACAGTAGGTTTCACACTCTCGCGACTTTCGACTTTTAACCAGACCAACAATTTCCCCAAATTCACGGGTCACCAGTTCACCAATTACACGACCGTCAATCAAACATCTCTTAAAAGTCTTAGGTTCTAATCATTTA
>BLSH010345484.1:16757-30353 GCA_018402905.1 Glandirana rugosa | reverse complement strand
GCTGGGTGGGTGAGCACAGATAGATGGCTGGGTGAGCATGGATGGATGGCTGGGTGAGCATGGATGGATGGATGGGTGAGCATGGATGGATGGGTGAGCATGGATGGATGGATGGGGGAGCATGGATGAATGGATGGTTGAGCACGGCTGGGTAGGTGAGCATGGATGGATGAGCATGCATGGCTGGATGGGTGAGCATGGATGGATGGATGGGTGAGCATGGATGGATGGGTGAGCATGGATGGATGGATGGGTGGGTGGGTGAGGATGGATTGGGTGAGGATGGGTGGGGGGTGGATGGCTGGGTGGGTGGCGGGTGGCTGATGATGGCTGGGTGGGTGGTGGATGGCTGGTAAATGGATGGTGGGGGGTGTATTGTGTCACCTAGCAGCGCTGTGGGCATTACACATCGCCCACAGCGCTGCAGCACGTCCTCTCTCCCCCCTCTCTCCTCTCACACTGCACCGATCGGTGCGGAGAGGAGAGAAAAGCCGGCTTGTTTACATGTGATCACGCCGTCATTTGACGGCGCGATCACGTGGTAAAAGGCCACTCACAGCGGCCATTCACCACGATCCGTGATCAGTCGGGTCCCCCGCGCGGTCACGGGAAGCGCGATTCTGGGAGGACGTCAATAGACGTCCTCCCAGAATTAAGCAACCGCTCTGTAGACGTCATTTGTCTATAGGGCAGTTGTTAATTGGTTAACTAGTGTGTGATTATTCCAATTCCACATCATAACATTATTGAATATGTACATACCATTGCATGCATTTAAAGAATTCATAGTATGGAAGCAATCAAACTGATGGGCATTGGCTAATTGGCGAATATGCCTTGGCATATTTTCAGCATCTAATGCTGAGTACAATGCAAGTTTCAGAAGGTCATACCATCGAACTACTCTGTGAGTAAAGCCTCGTACACACGGGACGACGATCGTACATACGATTGTCTCAAATCGTATGTTGGCTGTTGTATCTAGCATACTGACTGCACTACACGATCGTACGACCAAAGAAAGAATGTTCAGGTGCAGGTGCATTTGGCCGTTCCTGACTTCTGAGCATGCGTGTTTTGCACAATACAACTTGTTGGACCAACTTCTCTGTAGACACGATACAACGGTCGTATGACCGCTTGTTGGTACGACCACGTTTTCTAGTTTGCTCATACGACTCCCGTTGTATGACCGTCGTACATCGGCTGTTCTAATCGCACGTACTAACGATCGATTTCGTATACAACGATCGTTTGTATGACCTGTACGATCGTCGTCCCGTGTGTACGAGGATTTAGATAGCCTTGTTTAAATGTATCATGTAGGCTTGCTGTAATGGCTTGTATGGTAATACAAATCAGTGTACCAGCCAAACTTTGAACAGTCAGAATTATTTGACATTCATGTCAGCTGGGATTACTGCTGAAGCTATTCACATGGTACAGGTTGTTGAGATAAGCCCAAGTACCATGTGATAGCTGGGGCTCAATCCCAGCTCACCAATCTAGGTAACAAGCTGATATTAAAGTTGTGCCTCAGCCCCCCCCCCCACCACAGAAACTGTACAAGTCAGCAGCTACACATCCTGCAACTGCTGACTATTAGGACACTGTCCTGGAAGATAGTGATGTTGGCACCCCAGTCCATGTTTCCATTGGCTCTCAGATGCTGTTGCCTCCATTGCCGATTCCCTACTGCGCATGAACAAAGGGCACTGCGCTTTCTGAATGGCCTGGCAGCAGGGAAGGAGGAGGAGTGACAAATTTCTAGTATACCTCGCTGCAGTGAGGTCTGTTGGAAGTGGGGACAGGTAAATGTCCAAAACAGGTACCCACCCCCCCCCCCCCCCAAAGGTGCCAAACGTGGCATCAGAAGGGGGGGGAGATAAGCAGAGCTTCCACTTTTGGATGGATATCTAAGGCCCCTTTCACACTTGTGCAACTTGTTCTGCAACTTGGGACTGCAGAGTCGCCTGTCAAGTCCCTGAACTACTTTGGTCCGAGTTTGATATGATTTTTGGTCCCTAGACCTCAAGATTACACAGGCATTGCTTCAAGTCACACCAAAGTTGCATGACTTACAAGTCACACAAGTGCGAATGGGGCCTAAGTCAAAGGTGTTATGCTGAAAGTAATGCAGTTTGCCCACAACATTGTCCCAACTTCAGGGAATGCCTGAGTAATATTGAGAGCTAGGAACCTCAAGTCACATCAAAGTAGTACAGGGACTACTTTTAAGTTGATGCCACTTGAAGTAGCACAGATATGAAGAGTTTCAGGAAAAGTTGGCCAAGTGTAAAAGGAGTGTATAGAAGTAACCCTCTCGGAGATATACATGCAGGAAGTGTAATGTGACTGTAACCAGGAAGTGATGTGTGCACATGTGCATTAAACAGGGCCAGCATCAGTGGGGTCCAGGCAGTACTGTTGTAAGAGACCTCAGTGTCTCAAGGGGCCCTTACAACAAAGTGTTTAGCAGTCTTTAACTTTGGAGTCTATGGGAGGTGGACATAGCCACCTCATCCCTTTAATCCAGGACACATATGAATTACACAGGTTCTGAGGCTAATTTAATGCAGATGAGGCACCAAGTGAGTTTAATTACCACCTTAATCAGCCACAGAACCTGTGTAATTAATATGTGTCCTGGATTAAAGGGATGATGTGGCAACCCTAGGTGGACACCCAGTTTGGGGACACCGTTCTCCTGAACCATAGGCGATAAAAATACTAAACTTGGGTTACATGGAGAGGGCCCCCTGGACCACAACTGGTCCACGTTTGGGACTTCCAGCACCTATGGTTCGGCTTGAGGTCTTATTGCAAGTATCAGGTGAGGCTGTGCTGCCTGTGCAGTGTGACAGGGTGTATAATTCCTACTGGGGCTGTGATATGCCCCTGGATGTGGGTGGATGTGGTGGAATGGCCCAGTGGGAAGGTCCTGGGGAATGTGTTGGTGGTCAGAAGGGGCGGGGCAGGTCTAAAGCAGTTTAAGAAGCCCCAACATTTCTGATGGCTGCCCTGACAGTTAGAGAATGTTTGGTGATCCCACATGAACAAATAAATTTATCCCCACCAAATATAGCTACCACATCCTCCCCCACAAGGTGTAAGCACAAGTTTATTTCCTACACTTACCCATCAAATGAGTAGCACCTCTTTGCTGAAATGTAACTTTGCTATATCCACCTATATAGAGATCCTGACCAGCAAAGGCACTTCTGGGTGAACACAATGACATTCCTGGGTCAGAGGCCAAAGCCACACTTGCTTGCGAATATTTCATCACAATCACAATTTTTTTTTTTTTTTAGTAATAGGCAGGTGAATGACAAAGGATCAGTTTGAGACACTGCCTATCCACCAGCTAAATTCATTATGAGTGCTGGTTCACACTTGTGCAATGCGGGAAACCTGCAAATCCACTGCAGGTTCCTGCATCGCATTTCACACTGCCATGTGTGACCTGCTGGGAGCATCAATACATGGTTAATGACACCCCATTTCAACTCACATATCACAGTGAAAATTAACAGTTCGGACATTAATCTGATCGCATGGGCGTGAACACCCATGCAATCCAATTCTGGTGTGGACCAAAAGGGAAAAAAAAAAAAAAGGTCCTGTGAGAGTTCGGTCTGAATGCAATGCAAATTCAGCCATCATATCTGTATGGCTGAAATCACATGGACAGCGCATGTGACTTGTACTGCGGTGTGAATCAGACGCAATCTGGCACAGTGCAGTGTGAACTGACACTTACCTGCAATTCTCCAGACCTGTTAAAAGAAAAGACTCCACTTAAACATCCTTTATCATTTACTTGCAGGTGTGCTGAAGAGGTTAGGTTTTTTTAATCCACGATTACACCTTCTCATAATTTGTCATTAGCAAGATGGTTCACTTCCCCAAACCCAGCTCCCCCCAAAACAAAGAAAAATATATCTCCAGAATTTACATTTATTTGCACAGCAACACAATTAAGTACATTCATTTAGTGGCATTAGTATATTAGGTTTTACATTTAGACAAACATTTAGTAATTGGTATCTAATGGCCCTGCTCATAGGAGCTTACAATCTAAATTTTTTCCAAGCCTTATAGTGGACATAGCTTTAATTTCACAGTGTTTAGCAGGCTACACATTTCATAGCACAACTACTCTCAACAGACACCAACCACCAACAAATGTTTAGCTGCAAGATTATACCAAATTACAAAAACACAGTCAGTTATTCTTAAGAAAAAAATACAAAATATTAAAAAGAGACGCATATTCCAAAACATGACCACCCACCGCCCCACATTCCACACACATATATTGGTGACGGTTCTGCTGGAAGATGCATTTCTGTGTATATGATTAAGCAATGAGATCAAAGAGTAGAAGGTCAGCAGATGCTCCCAAACCATGAATGCATGGTCAGACAGCAACAATACACAACACTGACAGCAAAGCCACACTTTTGATGGACAAAATGCACAAGAATTTCAACGAACAGCCAAAGTGGGGCATTTGTCATTATGCACAATATCAGCCCTACTCCCCCAAAAACCACATCAAATAACACGGCCTCTTCGCAGGGCAAACCAAGCTCCTCTAATGCAGTCAATTATATAACATAGGTTGTATTTCACACCGACACGCCCAATGGATGTACACGCCCACCAGTGTCATTCAATCTGTCTCTTCATGTCTGCCTAACTCTATAGTGATTGCACCTGATAAACAAGAACACTTACAATTTGCAAATGTGTTAGCCCACACAATATTGTCAAAATGCCTGCCTTTACACGCACATGAACTTTAATGGCATCCCAGTCCTAGTCTGTTGTGTTCAATATTGAGTTGGCCCGCCCTTTGCAGCTATAACAGCTTCAACTGGGAAGGCTGTCCACAAGGTTTAGGAGTGTCTATGGGAATGTTTGACCATTCTTCCCAAAGCACTTTTGTGAGGTCAGGCACTGATGTTGGATGAGAAGGCCTGGCTCGCAGTTTCCGCTCTAATTCATCCCAAAGGTGTTCTATCAGGTTGAGGTCAGGACTCTGAACAGGCCAGTCAAGTTCCTCCACCCCAAACTCGCTCATCCATGTCTTTATGAACCTTGCTTTGTGCACTGATCCAAATCAGGAGGGGGGGTTATGGTATGGGGTTGTTTTACAGGGGTTGTTCTTTCACACAAGTGTCGGCAGCACTTATGCAGCCTCAGACCATGGCACTCCCACTACCATGCTTGACTGTAGAAAATACACACTTGTCTTTGTACTCCTCACCTGGTTGCCGCCACACACGCTTAACACCATCTGAACCAAATAAGTTTATCTTGGTCTCATCAGATCACAGGACATGGCTCCAGTAATCCAGGTCCTTAGTCTGCTTGTCTTCAGCAAACTGTTTGCATGCTTTCTTGTGGATCATCTTTAGAAGAGGCTTCCTTCTGGGAAGACAGCCATGCAGACTAATTTGATGCAGTGTGCGATGTATGGTCTGAGCACTGACAGGCTGACCCCCCACCCTTTCAACCTCTGCAGCAATGCTGGCAGCACTAATCTGTCTACTTCCCAAAGACAACCTCTTTATATGATGCTGAGAATGTGCACTCAACTTCTTTGGTCGACCATGGCAAGGCCTGTCCTGAGTGGAACCTGTCCTGTTAAACTGCTGTATTGTCTTGGCCACTGTGCTGCAGCTCAGTTTCAGGGTCTTGGCAATCATCTTATAGCCTAGGCCATCTTTATGTAGAGCAACAATTCTTTTTTAAGATCCTCATTGAATTCTTTGCCATTAGCTGCCATGTTGAACTTCCAGTGACCAATATGAGAGCGTGAGAGTGATAACACCAAATCTAACACACCTGCTCCCCATTCCAACCTTAGACCTTCTAACACTAACGAGTCACATGACAATTGGGAGGGAAAATGGCTATTGGGCTCAATTTGGACATTTTCACTTAGGGGTGTACTCATTTTTGTTGCCAGCGGTTTAGACATTAATGGCTGTATTTTGAGTTATTTTGAGGGGACAGTAAATTTACAGTGTTATACAAGCTGTACACTCACTACTTTACATTGTAGCAAAGTGTCATTTCTTCAGTGTTGTCACATGAAAAGATATGATAAAATATTTACAAAATTGTGAGGGGTGTACTCACTTTTGTGCGATACTGTATATATATTTTCTAAAAAGAACCACCTGTAAGGGAATAAAAAACAAACACAAGAGGGTGTCTCCATCTAGGTGTAGCAATTTATTAAAAAGGCACGAAAGACACATAAAATGCACTCACTAGATAAAAGCAGACCAAGGCTTGTCACAGACCCATATACACCTCCATAAGATCACCATGAGGCTGCAGAGCTTGGCAGGTAGGTGGCTGGTTAAAGCAGAATTGCAGCTGTCAGACTTCAGGCTGGAACATAAGCATCAGCAGCTTCCAGAAGTGCCAAGATGGCTGCGGCTCCAAAACAGCACCTCTCTCGGCTAAGTGAAGACAGGAAGTGGAGGGGATGTGGCTACATGTTTCAGGGCAGACAGGAGGGCCCCTGTATCAAACCATAGGATCTCAGGACCTAATTTTTACCTTGTGTTCCCTACCCCTCTACTGGCCCTTTTATGTGCCCCGTTCAATGACAGTTGGGTCCCAGCCAACACAATAGCTTATTCTTTTTTCACCTGTAAGGGAATGATTACATCATTTCCTTTATATGGTGCCACCCCATATGAAGGAAGACAAGGCAGGATGACATATGGATAACATGAAATGTGTATGATGCAAACGGTAACAAAGATTAGCAAATATGCATATATAAATAAACTGATTCTGCACTCAACCTGTGTATTCCCCCTACCCAATAGCAGCTGTGTACATTTTCCAAAAATATATTAAAAAGATCACATGTACAAAATATAACTAAATGTATAAATAAATAAATAGATCCGTCCAATCAATAATCAAAAAAATAAATGCAAACATATAAAGTGCACAAACCAAATATAACCTAATTTTAAGCAATTTAGTGCAATGTCATCTAATAAATGAATACATCAAAAATAACTATGAGTCCATAAAACATTTCAGCTTCTTTTTCCCCATAAGTGACAAGTGTACAAACTTCCACTTTCAGTTGTGTAAAGTGCTACAGCTTCACAGCCTCTGGCATGCACCCCAGTGACTCAGAATCACTCAGCGGATGTATTTGACCTCTTTTAAAAAAAAGGAATGAAAAAGCTTTGAATAACGATGCCAAATATGCAGGGTTGCAGAGATTTCCTGGCTCTTTACATGTTTGCACATAGCCCCATTACGGAAAGCACGGCGTGGAAAGGCTAATAGCACACCAATATATCTTTTTTTAGAACAGCACAATAAAATAAGTCATACTCACAAGACAAGTTTTTCATGTCTATAGAGAAACCATTGCATTAAAAAGTTAGGCTACCTACAAAAAACACCTTCAATTTTAATGTGAGGAGAGATCAGATGGGATTTTTTTTTTTAATGTAAATTTAAATGACTAACTTTCCCTGCTATTCTCAAAACTAATTATTTGCAAGCTGGTCGACTGTAACCAATCTCATTAAAATATTTTTTTTTGTTAGAATTTAATATATATTACATGATAAAAAATATATGCAAATGTATGCATCATGTGATTGAAGTGTTTCAACCCCACAGCAAAATCATTTTAAATGATGATTGGTTCTATTTATCGGATTATACCTACTCATTAAACAAAACAACAAACTCTGTATTTCAGTTTTATACATTTGCAAAAAAAACAAAAAAAAACACTAAGCAATATCTCATCAGCTTTACGTTATTGCTAAACAAGAGAATTCTAAATTATGCCAGAGAAGGAAAAAATGTGAGCACTTTTTAATCTGGGTATAATTGCCATCTTATTATCATTTATGATCGATTAGTTCCTGGCCATGACATAATCATCATAAGATGTTCATTTTAATTTTATACTTTTCCTCATGGGAACATATGGAAGGGAACATTGCCTTTGATCATACATGTGCAGATTCATTTCCACTATATAAACTAGTGTTTCAAAAAATATGTTTAGCATCTTGATTTGAAGTGAGTACTTTACTTTAGTTCCGTTCCCCAGGAGTACTCATTGTTTAACACATATGTAAAGTCAACATTTAAATTGTAAAAGTTTTTTTTTTTTTCATTTTGGATAGCGTGGTGAAGGGTTAGACCCTCTGATGAGTTTTTATTGCAGAAAAGGAAGGGAACCAAAGGTAAGGGTAAATCTTCCAATAATATACCTGTTATAATGACAACTGTCTAAGGCTGGGTTCACACTATCCAACACAAAAACGGTCAGATTTTGGATCCTACTTTGCCCTGCAACATCGGTCCTACTTCGGTCCTACTTCCATCCGACTTGAATGAACAAGATAAGATTTTGCTCTGACTTTGAGATACTGACTTGTGCTTTGACCAATCAAAACAATCCCAGTGTGAGATAAATGTCTTTTACTGCTGCTATAATCACCAAGTCGGATGTCACAAGTCGGATGGTTAGAACATGGTCTGACTTTGATCCGACTTCAATGATATTAAATGGGCTGAAGTAGACCAAAGTAGTACAGGAACCTTTTTCAAAGTCGGACCGACTTGTGTCGGACCAGTTAAGACGGCTCTCATAGGGAAACATTGATTTGGTGACATCATGCAACTTGTGCACACAATGTCGGTCCATTTGTTGGACAAGTGTGAACCCAGCCTCAGAGGTGAAATCCTCTCACTTTAAGGCTGGGTTCACACTAGTCCGATTCTCGGACCGACATGAAGAGCACAAGTTGCATTACGTCACAAAAACAATGATTCCCTATGAGAGCCGTCTTAACTGCTCCGACATGTGTTTTTCAAAGTTGGACCGACTTTGAAAAAGGTTCCTGTACTACTTTTGTCCAACTTTGATCCTACTTCAGCCCATTGAAAGGCATTGAAGTCAGATCAAAGTCGTATCAGTGTCTTCACTGAACCGACTTTGGCATGCAACTTGTGCTCTGGGGATCTTGAAGGGGAACGCCACACCATATTTTTTTTTTTAAAAACTGGCATGGGGTCCCCCTCCAGGAGCATACCAGGCCCTTTGGTCTGGTACAGATTTTAAGGGGAACCCCATGCCGAAAAAACAGCGTGGGGTCCCCCCCAAAATCCATACCAGACCCTTATCCGAGCACGCAGCCCGGCAGGCCAGGAAAGGGGGTGGGGACGAGCGAGCGCACCCCCCCCCCTCCTGGACCATACCAGACCGCGTGCCCTCAACATGGGGAGTATGGGTGCTTTGGGGCAGGGGGGGCTCTGCGCCCCCCACCCCAAAGCACCTTGTCCCCATGTTGATGAGGACAAGGGCCTCTTCCCGACAACCCTGGCCGTTGGTTGTCGGGGTCTGCGGGCGGGGACTTATCGGAATCTGGAAGCCCTCTTTAACAAGGGGGCCCCCAGATGCCAGCCCCCCACCCTATGTAAATGAGTATGGGGTACATCGTACCCCTACCCATTTACCTGGAAAGAAATATGTACACAAAAAAACACACAGCTTTTTAAAATATTTTATTAAATAAGCTCCGGCGGTCTTCTCCCCTCTCTGGCTCTTCTTTTCTTCGGCTCTTTTGCGGGGTCTTCCATCTTCTGAGGGGTCTTCTTTCTTCTCCTTCTCTGCGGCGTCTTCTGCTCTTTTGCCGGTCTTCTCCGCTGTCCCCTTCCCTCTGTTCTTCCTCTCTTCTTCTTCTTCTTCTTCCCATGTTGACACGACGCGATCTCCTTCATGAATGCCCTCTCCGCTGTGTGCTGTGCCTTATATTGGCATGGGGCGTGGCCACCAGATGAATCACCCAGAGGCCCGCCCCATATGATGTCACATCCTGGGGGCGGAGCTGTGACCTCATATGGGGCGGGGCCTCTGGGTGCTGTTATCTGGTGGCCACGCCCCATGCCAATATAAGGCACAGCACACAGCGGAGAGGGCATTTGTGAAGGAGTTCCCCTTAAAATCCGTACCAGACCAAAGGGCCTGGTATGCTCCTGGAGGGGGATCCCATGCCAGTTTTTTTTAAAATTTGGCGTGGAGTTCCCCTTCAAAATCCCCAGAGCACAAAGTGCCTGGCATTGTCGGGATCAAAGTCGGATCCCTGTTCACAGACAAACGGTCCGACTTTGACCCTATGTAGGACCGTAAATCGCACAGCAAAGTAGGATCAAAGTCGGACCGTTTTTTTGTCGGATAGTGTGAACCCAGCCTGAGGCTGGGTTCACACTTGTCCAACAAACAGACCGACATTGTGAGCATAAGTCGCATGTTGCAGGGCAAAGTAGGATCAAAAGTCTGACCGTTTTTGTGATGGATAGTGTGAACCCAGCCTCAAAAGATTTTCTCTAACTTCCTGGTGAATCGACTGATTATTTTTTGCAGTTGTGTTTTTGAATCACAGTAAACAGTGATTTTCTGTCTAGGTAAGGACATGATTGGTGTGTTTGCAGGGGGGGGTGGGGGTAAAAATACTCTGAGAACTTGGTGTATCCACAGTGGTGAAATCCTTCTGCATGTGTCAATATCTAAAAAAATGCATACCCATTCCTGATAAAGGGCCCTTGCTTTCTTTCTTTCTTTTTTTAAGTGGAAAGCTTGGTATATACCAGGGGCGTTCAAGTCAAACCAGGACTTTTAATTTTACAGGAATAAAAAGGGATGTTAGTGCGGCGGTACTACACGTAGTAGTAAGTGTGTCCTATCACTGATAGGCGGCGCACATGTCATTGGCCAGTCCAGAGGCCATTAATCAAGATGGCAGACAACAGTGTTACTGCGTGCATGGAAAAGCACATGGTGATGAAGTTTCTTGTGAACGAAGGAGTAAAACCCATGGATGTCTACAGAAGACTTTAAGCACAGTAAGGTGATGTGACACTCAACCGCAGTAATACATTTGAATGGTGTAAATGTTTCAAAGATGGTCGTACGTCTGTCAGTGTTAATCCCAGCTGTAGGAGTTCCCAGCACACAGCAGTCATTCCTGTGAACATTAAGCGTGTGGAATGCCTGGTCCTCAATAACCGACACATAACCTGTTGTGAAATTGCACAAGAGACAAAACTTTCTGAATCGTTCTGATGATGAAGTGAAACAGACTGTCTTAAGATGGTTCAGGCTTACTGACAAATCTTTCTATGGCGAAGCTTTCCAGACATAAGTTAAACATTGGGATAAAGTGTATAAATGTAGCAAGGGAGTAAATGCAGTTTCCACTCCTTGAAATTTGTCCTTTTATTTTATAAACTCAAATGTCCTAATTTGACTTGCACGCCCCTCATATATGGACACCTGAAATTTCATCCTCAGTCACTTGCCTTAGAATTCCTACTCTGCCTGCAACATGGCTTTTGCAGAAATGATAACATCAGAGTGTAGAACAGTGTTTTTGAGTTTTCCAAGATGGACAGCTCCTCTTAAAGTGGTTGTCAAGTAAAAACAAAAAAAAACCTGCAAGAGAAAGGCATAATGAGCTAGTATGCATCGCATACTAGCTCATTATGAAATTCTTACCTTAGATCGACGCTGTAGCAGCGGACCCCGAGCACCGCTGCGACCGGCGACATGCTGAGTCCGTCTTCCTCCGGGATCCCAGGGGCCAACCAATCACAGCGCGGACTCCAGGCGGACTCCAGCGCTTTGATTGGCAGGAGCCACGCTGACGTCACTCCCGTGCATGCACACGGGATCCGTCATTTATGGCACACTTAGTGAAGAAACGGTCCAGTCGGCACATGCATTTACTCTGTATATCTCCTAAACCATGCAGGTTTGGGAGATATGCAGGGTACCTTCAGGTAAGCCTTATTATAGCCTTACCTGTAGGTTAAAGTGGTTGTCATGACTTGACAACCACTTTAAGTAGAGATGAGCTGAATATACTTGGTTTTGTTTAGAGGTGGGTTTTGAGGAACACTACTGCAGTTCGGGTACCTAATCTTAACCCATTTGAAGTCAATGGGAGCTGAATGTTTAAAAACAGTAATGGCCATTTTCTAGGCTAATAGGCAATGGGTTTTTAAACAAACAGCATGGGGGTTCAGGCACTGCTCTGGGGAACATGTACCAAAGCAAAATACATTTTTAAAAAAATTGTGTTTGGCAGAGGGCAGTGATTTTAATAATGCTTAAAAAGCTAGTTTAAAAATACAAAATTCCTTTAACCACTTCAGCCCCGGAAGGATTTCACACTTTAGGACCAGAGCCCTTTTTGCGATTCGGCGCTGCGTCGCTTTAACTGACAATTGCGCGGTCGTGCGACGTTGTACCAAAATGAAACTTGCGCCTTTTTTTCCCACAAATAGAGCTGTCTTTTGGTGGTATTTTATCACCGCTGCGTCATTTCTGATTGCCGCTATAAACAAAAGAAGAGCGACAATTTTGCAAAAAAAGACAAATTTCTTACTTTTTGCTAAAATACAAATCCAAAAAAAAAATATAAAAAAACATTTTTTTCAATGGTTTTGGCTGATTGATATTCTTCCTCATATTTGTGATTTAAAAAAATCGCAATCGGCGTTTATTGATTGGTTTGAGCAAAAGTTGCCGCGTTTACGGATGATGAGAATTAATTTTTGGGGTTTTTATTTTTTTTTACAAGTAATGGCAGCGATCTGCGATTTTTAGCGGTACTGCGATATTGGGACGGACATGTCGGACCATTTTGACACTTTTTTTGGACCATTGGCATTTATACAGCAATCAGTGCTATAAAAATGCACTGAATACTGTGTAAATTACATTGGTAGTGAAGGGGTTAACCTGCAGGAGGCGCGTTCTTACTGTGTGTGGGCTGCCCTAGCTGGGGAAGGGAAGTGATCACAGCTTCCATGTAGAGGAAGACTGTGATCACAGCCTTTCCCCCTCTCACAGAACGGATATCTGTGTTTACATTCACAGTCCTCCGTTCTTTCACTCTGGGGGGGGCATCGCGGGTAGCCGGCGGAGATCGAGTCTGCCAAACCCGCTCCCTGCCCTCCTCTGGATACAGTGAGCGCGCGAGCGCGCCTCCGGCGGCACGCGGGCACTCACAGTGCTCGATCTCGCAGCCGCCATCGTATGACGGCGTTTTGCGATATCGAACCATTTTGTCGCCGTCAACCTGTGGTTGGCGGTCGGCAAGTGGTTAAATAACATGCCTGTGGCATGACCTTAACCTGCCTGTGAAGTGAGGCATCTGTATGATGTATACAACCTACTACAGCAAAATTGATATTTACAAAGAAGAAAAATACAGTTGAAACTGCCAGTAGATGACCGCTCTCTCCCACTTACTCCTGCCGCTGTTTTACCAAGCTATAGCGTTTTGCGGCAGTATGCTACCGCCGACGCTCTAGCTCGTGACACTCACGGGCGCACGGCGGCCTCCGCGCGAGCGCGCGAGTGACATAGGTCTCCTCCCGTCCCTCGCCCAAACCGTCTGAGCTAGAGGCGGCCGATGGGCGCTACGGGGGGGGTCTCACTTTCTTGCCTCCTGACACTTACATTTGTGTCTATAGGCAAGACACTCTCCCCCTTTCCGACACTAGTGTCAGAAGGAG
>BLSH010345422.1:15255-33863 GCA_018402905.1 Glandirana rugosa | reverse complement strand
AGGGTGGCATCTGAAGGTGGCACTGAGTGAAGGTGGCACTGAGCAGTATGTCACTTACCTGGTGGTCTAGGGGGGTCTCCCTGGTGGTCCAGATTGGCTCCCCGGTGGTCCCTGGTCGGCTCCCTGGTGGTCCTGGGTGGGCACATCCCTGGTGGTCCCTGGGCAGGCTCCCTGGTGGTCTAGGATGGTGATCCGAGGGAGGGCTGTGCTGATAAATCATCAGCACAAACCCTCCCTGTCAGGGATGCAGCCGATCGGCTCTCCCCTCATCAGTTCTGCAGACCTGTGTACAGGAAAGCCGATAAATGGCTTTCCTGTATTACACTGTGACCAGCCGTGATTGGTCATGGCTGGTCACATGGTAAAGTGCTTCGAATCGAAGCACTTTACCGAGATCGGCATTGCGTTTGTCAGACTGACCTCCCACACCACCGATCGCCGCGATGCGCGCTCCCCCGGGCGCGCGGCGGCTTGTTATCCTGAGGACGTCATACGACGTCCAGTCAGGATAACTGAGCCACTTCCCGGCCGTCATTTTGCATATGGCAGTCGGGAAGTGGTTAATGTCTAAACTGCTGGCAACAAAAGTGAGTGCACCCCTAAGTGAAAATGTCCAAATTGGATCCGATTAGCCATTTTCCCTCCCCGGTGTCATGTGACTCGTTAGTGTTACAAGGTCTCAGGTGTGAATGTGGAGCGCGTGTGTTAAATTTGGTGTTATCGCTCTCACTCTCTCATACTAGTCACCCGTGAAGGAATCTGACTAACAGGCCTGACCTGACCTCCAGACTGAAAAGCTGGTGGTCATGGTCTTGTGGTGAGTAGGGATACTATAGGGGTACTCACCCCACACATTTTTTCTTCTGAAGCCCCTGGTACCATTTGGCACTTTGGAAGATAACAAGCACTTTAAGCACTATAAGCACTTTTTTTCACTATAAAATTATGTTGTGTTGATTTCTTATTAATTGTTTAATACTTGTTACACAACTGTTTATAATTTATATTATTGCACTGATTGCACTTTATTACCTGTAAGTGCTGTATATTTCACTTACGTTACAGCAGCTGCGGGTTATTAAGATTTTGTTTTTGTTTGTCCACAAGCGCAAATCATTTTTCACAGTATTAGTAGCAGCACTTCCCACTTGGATATCGGGACACAGCACAGAACTAAAACTTCAAGGAATAAGGGAATTTAAACCAGGATAGTTGGCAAGTATGAGGCAGCTGCTTTGGGCCCCACAACAGTGACAGGGCCCAGGGCAGCTGCCCCTTTTGCCCTGCCTTAAAGATGGCCCTGAGTAAAACGTTCCACAAGATGAGTGATATAATAGTGGTGTGCATGCAGAGGTTATAGACAAGATCAGGATCTTGTTTAAAAAAATCTGATGCAATATTTCAGATCTTATGTACAGTATCTCACAAAAGTGAGTACACCCTTCACATTTTTGTAATATTTTATTCTATCTTTTCATGTGACAACACTGAAGAAATAACACTTTGCTACAATGTAAAGTAGTGAGTGAACAGCTTGTATAACAGTGTTACTTTGCTGTCCCCTCAAAATAACTCAACACACAGCCATTAATGTCTAAACCACTGGCAACAAAAGTGATTACACCCCTAAGTGAAAATGTCCAAATTGGGCCCAAAGTGTCAATTTTTGCGTGGCCACTATTATTTTCTGCCTTAACCCTCTTGGGCATGGAGCTCACGAGTGCTTCACAGGTTGCCACTGGAGTCCTCTTCCACTCCTCCATGACGACATCACGGAGCTGGTGGATGGTAGAGACTTTGCTCTCCTCCACCCTCCGTTTGAGGATGCCACACAGATGCTCGATAGGGTTTAGGTCTGGAGACATGCTTGGCCAGTCTGCCACCTTTACCCTCAGCTTCTTTAGCAAGGCAGTGGTCATCTTGGAGATGTATTTTGGGTCGTTATCATGTTGGAATACTGCCCTGCGGCCCAGTCTCCGAAGGGAGGGGATCATGCTCTGCTCAATGTCACAGTACATGTTGGCATTCATGGTTCCCTCAATGAACTGTAGCTCCCCAGTGTTGGCAGCACTCATGCAGCCCCAGACCATGACACTCTCACCACCATGCTTGACTCTAGTCAAGACACACTTGTCTTTGTATTCCTCACCTGGTTGCCGCCACACACGCTTGAAACCATCTGAACCAAATAAGTTTATCTTGGTCTCGTCAGACCACAGGACATGGTTCCAGTAATCCATGTCCTTAGTCTGCTTGTCTTCAGCAAACTGTTTGCAGGCTTTCCTGTACATCATCTTTAGAAGAGGCTTCCTTCTGGGATGACAGCCATGCAGACCAATTTGATGCAGTGTGAGGTGTATGGTCTGAGAACTGACAGGCTGACCCCCCCACCCCTTCAACCTCTGCAGCAATGCTGGCAGCACTCATACATCTATTTCCCAAAGACAACCTATGGATATGACGCTGAGCATGTGCACTCAACTACTTTGGTCGACTATGGAAAGGCCTGTTCTGAATGGAATCTGTCCTGTTAAACCGCTGTATGGTCTTGGCCACCATGCTGCAGCTCAGTTTAAGGGTCTTGCCAATTCTTCTCAGAGAGTTCTTTGCCAGGAGGTGCCATGTTGAACTTCCAGTGACCAGTATGAGACAGTGAGAGTGATAACACCAAATTTAACGCATCTGCTCCCCATTCACACCTGATGCCTTGCGAGTCACTTGACACCGGGGAGAGAAAATAGCTAATTGGACCCAATTTGGACATTTTCACTTAGGGGTGTACTCACTTTTGTTTCTAGCGGTCTAGACATTAATGGCTGTGTGTTGAGTTATTTAGAGGGGACAGCAAATTTACACTGTTATACAAGCTGTACACTCACTACTTTACATTGTAGTGTAATTTCTTCAGTGTTGTCACATGAAAAGATAGAATAAAATATTTACAAAAATTTGAGGGGTGTTCTCACTTTTGTGAGATACTGTATACCACATCTGTTGAACTACAGTTGATAAATGTATCATTTACAATCTTTTCTCAATTTTAGGGTTTACAAACTCATTTACAGTTTGGTATACAGTACATGTCATGCTATGCAGTGTCCACGCTTATTTGACCCCTTATGAGGGTCTGGATGCCAATTAGTTATACTGCTTGTTCATCTGTCTTTGCGACTTTTTACAAAGTGGTAATATTTTGTGTTTGTGTGCCCTAAAATTACTTTTTTGCAAATTTTTACAGAAATGTTATGTTTAATAAACGGTTGTGCTAATATTGTCTACCATAAAAAATTGGAACTACCGTTTTAATGTCCAGGGCTCTGATGCCCAAACCGTCTACCGCCAGCACTCTATGTGTGGCCCATGGCATCTAAGGCTGTGCCGACATTCTGAATCACTGGTAGAGTCTGACATGTGGGGCACCAGGCATGGGTGTCCGCAGAACTTTTTCCAGGGGGGGCATAATTTCAAGGTCATCCATGCTCTGCCCCTTTTTGACAATGTCATAATTACATTATCACGGTCAGAGACTGCAGACGTAGTACAGGAGATGGTCAGAGACTGCAGACATGATCCAGGAGATGGTCAGAGACTGCAGATGTGATACAGGAGATGGTCAGAGACTGCAGACATGATCCAGGAGATGGTGAGAGACTGCAGACATGATACAGGAGACAGCCAGAGACTGCAGACATGGTACAGGTGACGGTTAGAGACTGCGGACATAGTACAGGATATGGTCAGAGACTGCGGACATAGTACAGGAGATGGTCAGAGACTGCAAACATAGTACAGGATACGGTCAGAGACTGCGGACATGGAACAGGAGACATTCAGAGACTGCAGACATAGCACAGGAGACAGTCAGAGACTGCGGACATGGTACAGGAAACGATCAGAGACTGCATACATGGCCCAAGAGGATAAGGACCTAGTGGGAACCCCTGATCTGATCCCTGATTCCGGGGGGGGGGCAATTGCCCCCCCCTTGCCCCTACCTGCGGACGCCCATGGCACCAGGGGGACAAAAAAACAAAACAAAAAACAAACTGCAGCATTTTCAGTTTGTTTTACTTTTCAGGATAGCCAGCCTATTTTTCTGCTGCCCTGCTGTTTTCCACTTAGCGTAGCTTCACAGGACAAAGGTTCACAGGTCGGGAACATGTGCAAAACTGCATGCGTTCAAAACCCCTCTGGTAAAATGCACTGCTCTTTAGCAGACACACAGGGCGAATGAGAAGGCATGGCACATTTTCACTTGAGCAAAAACCACATGGTGCTGCAACACCATGTGGCTCCAAGCAGTGCATTTTTAAGAGAGAGTCAGGGACTTTCCACCACATTTCTCGTGGGTACAGCAGCCCATCAAACAAATGGACTGCTGTACCTGACAAGGATGAATGTAAGTAGCTGCCATTGATAGATCAGCTTTAGTCAAGATCTGCACGCTGCACCCAAAGAGAGGTAAATAGAGCTGTAGAGCAGCCTCCAAAATTGTTTTAAGGACAGCAAGTCTTACACAGAGCTCCGCTGGGGTTTGTGGTGCACTTCAATGCAGGTGCTTCAGGGTGTCACTCAAAAGACCCTGCACAACCAATTGTCCACTGTGCATCTGTTGTGGTAATGGGGGGGGGGGGGGGGTTGCGATTTATTAAGAGAGAGCAGCTGTGCATGGCAACAATCAGCTTCTCATTTTCAAAGCTTAAAACCCAAAAAGCAATAATTTATGATATTGCAGCTTACCAATTCTTAGATGTGGTGGCTGCATCAGTTAACCTTTTTAGGCTTTCTTTCCTTTATTTTCACCTGGTGAGCCAAGCTGTCCTGAAGACAGAAGCAGATTGGTTACTATGCAGGTATGGTTACCATAAGAAATGATTAATCACAGTACATACATCCAATGTACAAACAGGTATTATCAGCAAAGGGCCCAATAGGAGTCCCGATAGAATTGTGCACACAAACCCAGGTATATAAAAATATTCATAAAGACACCTCCAGGTGATTGTTGCAGCAAAATTCTGTTGTAGGGGCCCCTGAGGATGATCATGATGCATTGTCCTTCTTGGTGTTGGAGACCTGAAGACAAGATCCCCAATGATGGGGAGATCCTCCAATTGTTGTCCACCAACCTGGAACGTAACTTCTCACACGCAGAAATGATGTGGCACTGGTACTCAGAATCATCCTATCTACCCTGCATCTTAGTCCCTAGTAGCTTTTAATCTGTCATGCAAGTGGACCTTTAACTACGAAGTGGTTATCGTATACCTACCGGGCTCTTGTCCATGTTGGTTATTGAGCCCTGAGCTAAAACTAGCTACAGAATTCCAGACTAGAAGGGACCATGTTAACTAAAATAGCAGGAGCTGCATATAAATTCTATTGCAATAAACAGGTTCGCCTACTAATATAGTGGATGGTGACCACTACACACATACTGCATCACAGACCTAGCTATCTGGCACTGTGCATGTGAGATAATAACAATAAGTGTCAGGGATCTCATGCAGTAGGAGCTCAATCCCGTGCTGCTTGTGCTCACGAGTATAGAAGCATAGAAGCCCAAGACGAGCACGGATGTGCGCACGCATCCACAGATTCTGGTGCCCAGCAGCCTATTTAAACTGAGAGTCTGCTTGGTTTCAGCGCTGGATTGTCTTCAGCTTTGGTTCCTGTGTTCCTGATTCTAATCCATGTCTGCTAACCTGGTTCCTGACTCGGCTACATTTGACACGTCTCTTGGATCACTCCAACCTGTTAAATCTGTTTCCCGCTTATGCTGCCGACCTCGGCTTGAATTTATGACTGTTTCCACTTCCTGATTTGGAACCCCACCGACAGCATTTTACCGACTTCTGTCTGTTCTTGACCTTGAACCTGATCCTGATTCTGCACCTGTCTGCCTGGCTCTTGCTGAACAAGGCTTGTGACCAGTCTCCACAAACAGAAACTGTTATGTGGCACTGGAACTCGGAATTAGTCTATCTACTCTGCATCTTAGTCCCTAGTAGCTTTTAATCTGTCATGCAACCGGACCTCTAACTACCCAGTAGAACAATGGCCTCTGTGACAGTGCAAGGCTCTACCACAGGGCTTTCAACTATGCAGAGTGTGTGGCTCTGGAATATCAGTTGTGAAAAGAGAAAACTGGGTTTTTGGTTTCCCTTGGATTTTGGTATTTCTGGAATGGGCTCTGGAGTTTGGAGACTTCAAAGAGTTTTGGGAGGGAAGAAATCTCCAACCCAGTGATCAGGTCTTGCAGGAGACTAGCAGATTGTGAGTGCTGGTGTGTCTAGCCCTTATAATGAAGGAATTAGGAGACAGTTGCGCTCCATTAAAGAGACAACACTGCATGCTGGAGTAGAGATTCCTTGTCAATAGGTCTGTAAGAGTTGAGGTAGCTAAGTGAGTCTGGGAGACAGAGAGTCAGGACAACTAGGTAAGTCCAGGGAACTGGGTTAATCTAGAAGTTTCAGAGCAGTGAGAGAGCCTGGGGTATCAGGAGACCCCCTGCTAAGAGGCCAGGATGTGGGCCCTTGCAGCAAGAAACTGTGGAGTGGTACACAAAGGATGCATGCAAGGCAGAGTAGATTCTGTAAAGCTGTCTGAAGGACCAACCGGTAGGTCTGAAGTTGAGACCTGAACACCAGTGCTGCAAGAGAAAGCCAGGAGACTGAAAGCAGTTGTATCCCCTAGAAAAAAAACAAAAAAACACCTGCAAGGCAAAGGCATAATGAGCTAGTATGCAGCGCATACTAGCTCATTATGAAATACTTACCTCAGAACGAAGCTCCCGCGGGTCCCTCCATTGATCCTTCCAGGTACACAGCTCCGGAGCCACGAGGAGCCAGTCTTTATGGCGGACTTTCCGGCAGGGTCAGGCGCTATGCGCCGGGCCTTCGCCGGGACATTACTGTGCATGCACCTGCTGACGTCAGCGGCGCTTGCAGGGAGAATATCTCCTAAACCGTACAGGTATTTTTTTTTTTTTAATGTAATCTTTATTTAAGAAAGTTTCAATACAAGTAATTAGAATGCATTAATAATGTGCAAATGAAAATCCAATACAGATTGTTAACACTCGATAGCAAAAAGGGGGAGAGGGGGAAGGGGAAAGGGTCTTGAGGAGATAGCCCTTCACTATACATTTATGCATCTATTACCATGGGTTTTGGGCCCCAGGGTCCGACCCCGGCAACCATCCCCCAGGGGGGGGACGCCCCACCCCAGACATTCGGTCCCCATGAGCCGGGCAATCCCCCCCCAGGGCAACGGCCAGCCACCCGCCAGCCCCTGCGCCCAGCCCATGCCCCCTAACAATGTGATCAGGCCGGGCTATACATCAAGAATAGTCTAGATCAGGTTCATGCCATAGTACCAAAAAATTTTGGTGGATGTATTTAACAACATTTGTCACGCGGGGTCCTTAGCTCCCCCCTAAGCCAGTTCCACATTCCTGTCCCATTCCTAGGCCTACATGTATTCCAGCTTTCTTTGCAAACTGGGGGTCGGCTAATGCCAATAGGGACAAGTCCAGGCTGGAGGCCACTTGGGTCGAGTCGGATATGTAATCCCGCCAGGGTGCCCATATCTCGTTAAAGCGTTTTAGAGTGCTTCTACAGGTGGCCACCCATTCCTCTGCCGCCATAATCTCCCCCACCTTCCCAAGCCACTCCGACTCTGTCGGGGTTCGATTACTCTTCCAGTACATTGGAATAAGGCGTTTGGCAGCATTAAGAAGGTGAGGGAGAGCGCTCCTCCTGTAGGCAGCCATGGAGGAAGTCGGGAGGTGGAGTAGGAAGTGCTTGGGAGAGTCAGGCAGATGTACCCCCAGCCCATCCGATACGTGCTTCCGGATAGTCTGCCAGAAGGGCCGCAGGATGGGGCACCCCCACCAAATGTGCAGGAGTGTCCCCTCCATCCCGCAGCCCCACCAGCAGAGCTTTGATGTGGATGGGTAATACTTTGCCAACACTGTTGGCACTCTATACCAACGGGTTAAAAGCTTGTAGCTATTTTCTTGTGCTTTAGACTCTACTGAGCCAGCATGCGTCAGGTGGTAGAGGTGCCCGATCTGCTCCTCAGTGAACTGGCATTGTAGATCCCTCTCCTTTATAAAGTGCGGTTCGTCAAGTGGCCTGGCTCCTTCGAGGAGCTTATACAGCACTGAAATCATGTGTGGCGGTGGGTCCTGCTCTGCCCACAGGCTTTCAAAGTCCGTGAGGGTGGACCTAACCTGCGACCCATGATGCCTTGAAGCTATGAAATTGGTTAGTTGGCGGTGTCTCCAGAAATCAAACGGGAAACTCCCAAATCGCTCTCTCAATGTTGTTAGTGGTAGCATAGAGTGTCCCTGCATGAAACGCGCCAGACTGTGAGTGCCATCTGCCACCCAGGACCCCATGGCAGCTAGCTGTTCACCTGGAGGGAACCAGGGAAATCCACCCACTGGTGCCAGTGGTGAGGTCCAGGGAGCCAGCGAGAGGCTCATATTCAGTCTATCCCACAGTTTAAAAGCGTGGGTAGTTAGGGGGGACGCCCAGTTGGAGAGGCCTCTGTTGTCTCCGGGCACCCAGGGGGCATATGCTAGATTCCTGCCTGCCATTACCTTTTCCATCTGTACCCACAGCTTGGCTGTTGTGTGGAACCTCCAGTTGAGGATCCTTTGTAGCGCTATTGCTTTGTAATATTGGGAAATATTGGGTATACCAAGTCCCCCAGCCTTCTTGGCTCTCTGTAGCAACGCCATGGCTATCCTAGGTCTCTTGTTTCTCCACACAAATTTAATGAACATACTACGAAGTTTCCTAAAGAAATGGTTCGGCAAGGGGATGGGTAGCATCTGCAGCAGAAATAATATACGTGGAAAAGTCAACATTTTAAGAATATTCGTGCGGCCCACCCAGGTGAATGTGTCCCTGTCCCATGAACGCAGGTCATGGTCTATTTGTTTGAGCATAGGGGCATAATTTGAGATATAAAGGTTAGCTAAGTCGCTGGTTAAGTGAATACCCAGATATTTTAGGGAGGAGGACGCCCACGTAAATGGGAAACTACCTTGCAGGGAAGTAATTCGACTCGATGATGCAATGATGGGCAAGATCTCTGATTTGGAATAGTTGATTTGGAAGTTAGAAACTTGGCTGCAGGAGGTTAACTCCTTCATCAGATTCGGCAGTGAAACTACGGGGTCCACCACGTGAAACAGTATGTCATCCGCATAAGCAGACAGTTTATGCTCCGTGTTCTCCACTCTGACCCCCTTTATGCTCGGGTTCGACCCGTATTCTTCGGAGCAATGGTTCCAGAACCAGGGCGAACAGAAATGGAGACAGGGGGCAGCCCTGTCTCGTGCCGTTCCGAATAGGGAATGCCTGTGACAGCCCCCCATTGACCTTTACCTGCGCCGTCGGGGATGTATAAAGCCCCATTATCCATTTCATCATGTGCAAGCCTAGTTCCATTTTTTCCAGAACCGCTCTGAGGAAATCCCAGTCCACGCGATCGAATGCCTTCTCGGCATCTGTAGAAAGAATCAAGTACGGGGGCATCCGATCGCGTGTTCTGGCCCAATAAATTAGATGCAATGCCCTATTAGAGTTGTCTCGTGCCTCCCTGGTGCTAATAAAGCCCGTTTGGTCGGGGTGGACAATATCTATAAGCAAATGTTGAAGTCTGCGCGCAATTATCTTGCCAAATATCTTTAGGTCTGTGTTCAGCAAAGATATTGGGCGATAGCTCTGGGGGAGGGTATGATCCTTGCCCTCCTTGGGGAGAACTGATATGTGGGCCCGTAAGGCATCTGGGTGGAAGTTCCCGTCTGTGGCCAAGCCGTTGAAGAAGGAGCACATATAAGGTTGGAGTCGTATGAAAAACTTTTCATAATACGCCTTAGTCAAGCCGTCAGGTCCCGGGCTCTTTTGGGCCGGAAGGGACCGTATTGTGGCCAATAATTCCGAGGACGAGATGGGAAGTTCCAGGTCTGCTTTTTGTTCAAGGGACAGTGTATGGTAACCGGTGCTATCAAGGTATGACGCTATGTGTTCGCGCCTCCGTGCCATTTCCGCTGGCGTGGAGTTTGCGTGCAAATCGCACAGTGTCGCGTAATAATCACGGAAAAGTGACGCTATCTTCGTCGTGTGTTGGGTCATGTCTCCACTAGGCAAACGTAGTTTGTGGTCGTGTGTGTCGGTGTGGCGCTTACGCAGTGCCCTGGCTAGCATTCTCCCACATTTGTTGCCGTGCTCGTAGTTTTTATGGGCTACGCAGTGTAAGCGTTTGTTTATACGTCTGTCTAGCATTTTAGAGAACAGTGCGCGAAGCTCAGTAAAGCGTTGAAGCGTTGCCGAGTCTGCCGTCTGTTTGTGCTGCAGTTCAGCCCTTTGCAGTTCAGATAGGACCCTATTGAAATCAGCCTGCCTTTCTTTTTTTGGAGCCCCACATAATTAGGGCGCCCCTGGTTACCGCTTTGTGGCATTCCCATACTGTGCTTTCGTTTGTTTCCCCATTGCTATTATCCGCAAAGTAGTGGGTCAGAGTCTCTTCGATCCCCGTCACCACCCTCGGGTCATCTAACAGGTTCTCATTCAGCCTCCAGGTCCAGGCCCTGCTCTGTCCGGCTGACAGGCCGAACGAGAGCGTAATCGGCGCATGGTCGGATATAGTAATTTGCTCGATAGTAGAGTCCTCGAGCAAATCTAAAGAGCCCTGGTCAATAAGCAAGAGGTCGATTCGGGTGTAGACTCCATGTACACTGGAGTAGTAGCTGTAGTCCTTCTCAGAGGCATGTAGGGCACGCCAACAGTCTACCAAAGTGTGGGACTGTAAGGTCCTACGAAAATGGCGTAGGAAGGCATAAGAGTGTGTCGAGCGGCCCGTCGAAGCATCTAGGCTAGGGTCAGGGCATACATTAAAGTCTCCCCCTAGTATCAAACGACCTTCTCTGAAGCTTGTTAATTCTTCCAGGGTTTTATCAATAAAAGTAAGTTGGTGCATGTTAGGGGCATACAATGTGGCGAACGTGTACATCTGTCCCGCTATTGTACCCTTGAGGAACACAAACCTTCCTTGCGCATCTAACTTATGGCCAGTAGGGACAAGTGGACATGTCTTGTGGATCGCGATGGCCGTTCCCCTGGACTTTCGTCCAGGTGAATTGCTCAGAAACCACTGGGGGAATGCGTGGGTGGGGAGTCTAGGGTCCGACGCTTCAGTAAAGTGTGTCTTCTGTAGAAACACCACCTGCGCCTTCAAGCGTTTCAGTTCTAGCCATAATCTATTGCGTTTGTGTGGAGAACAAAGACCCCTTACATTATATGATATTACCTTAATCGATGCCATGGCATTGCTCTGTGTGCGAGCCCAGACCATTTCCAGGAGGGGGCCAGGCCCCGCGCGACCGGCTAAAGAACCATGATCTCGGGAGAGAGTAGAAAACCTTAAGTATAACAAGAAGCATAACAAGAAAATAAGGGTGGAGGGGGTAAGGTAGGGTATGAGACATATAAATGAAAAACATTAACTGTGAGCGGCGGTAGTAATCAGCTGCATGCTCCGGGCCAGCGACCCCCCCCCCAAAAGGGGGAGGTCCCTGTCCCAAAGCATGTCGCCCTGAGCGGTGCTTGTGCCTGTATAAGGCTTTCCTAGGGGGGGAACTTGGCTGAACATAAACCACATTGTATAGTCAGCCCCTCACTGTATAACACCTTGAGAATGTTCGGGGTAAAGTAGACCATCTAAACTCTTGTAAATGCTATAGCTCCGCTATGTGCTTTAGTCCTTGATAGATGTTCGGGTGCGCTCTCCAGGGCTGTCCATTGAAAACCTGAAACCAGAGAACAGTAACAAAAAACTGCAGTCCTAGAGATTCAACACCTTTGATCATTACAGCTCTTCCATGCACTGCGATTCTTATGGTAGCATTCACAGCTTTCAAGTTTTTAAGCGTCCCAACTTCCCCCGGCCTCCGGGCGGGGGGAAGTGTCACGATCAGCTCTCCTTTTTCCTCTGGATCTCCTTTTAGGCCTGGCGGGAAGCCAGACTTGAGCGGTGGGTAGTGGCATGGTCTCTGAGACCACCTGCCAGTCGGGGAAGTCTACCGGGTCTAGGCCCAGTTGTGAAAGGAAGTGGGGAAGGTCATCTTTAGTGCGCAGAGTGACCGTCTTTCCATTCCTGTCCGCCTGTAGTTGGAAGGGATAATCCCATCGATAAGTGATGCCTGTCGTTTTTAGCGCTGCCAAAAGGGAGCGGACCGCCCTGCGTTGCATTAGTGTGCGGCGGGACAAGTCCTGGTAGAAGGAAATGTGTGCACCATCAAAGTCAAAAAAGGGATGCTTACGCATGCGTTGCATGATTTGCTCCTTGACTGTATATTTGTGCAGTTTGCAGATAATGTCTCTGGGATTATCTACATCAGGCATCCTCAAACTACGGCCCTCCAGCTGTTGCAAAACTACACATCCCATGAGGCATTGTAAAACTCTGATATTCACAGACATGACTAGGCATGATGGGAATTGTAGTTCCTGAACAACTGGAGGGCCATAGTTTGAGGACCCCTGATCTACATCTTGAGAAGGTGGTCTTAGGGCCCTATGGGCTCTGTCTATTACAATGTGTGTATCAGGAGGTGCCCCCAGGATTTCTTTAAAGATGCCTTGAACCTTGAAGTGTGGGGATATCTTTCGCTGCTGTGGCTTCAGGGAGTCCCTTTATACGTATGTTAGATCGGCGGCTGCGGTTTTCATAATCATCAAGTTGGTTTATCAGTGCTTCAATCCTCTGATCTTGCGCAGTACACCTATCCGCTAAGTGTGCAATAAAGGGCAATGAGTCTTCCACTCTCTGTTCTAGTGTCTCCAGTCTGTTGCCCAGGTGAGTAGTGTCATTTTTGAGTTGTGCAATGTCCTGCTGTAGGGCTTTCTCTACCCTGCTGGCGAACCTTTCCAAGTCCTCCTTAGTGGGGAGTGCCCAGATGTGCTTCCTGAGGTCTTGGTCTCCCTGCAGGTCAAAAATATCCGATCCCTGGTCCTGTGAAATACTGGACCCCGAGGATGTAGGGGGGGCTGTGGTGCTTGCCAACTTGGGCGATGCTATGAGCGGTGCTTCTAACTGTGTGGCAGGGTGCTCTGCCTCTGGCACAGTCTCCCCAGATTTTTTGCTTCTGTTTGGTGTCATTTTGGGCCCGTCCCTCAGTAGCTTCCCAGAGCCAAAATAGTTGTTGATGGGTCCTTGACTCAGCTTTACGGAGTTACGTGGTTGTGACTGCGCCCTGCGGCGCTGGGACATCTCTTCTTCTATGTTAAAGCGGCTATGTCCCCGAAATGCTGTTAAACTGGCTGTCAGTGAGGGGCCGATGCTACTTATTTCATGCGTTCATTTCCAGTAGTGTCTCTCAAGGGCCCGTGCGGCCCAATAATTATGGCTGCGCCTGCTCTGGAGTGGGTGTTGTGGGATGTTATTGGGCCTCCAGTCCGATTCTCCTCTGTGCGCCCTCGTTAGTTGGGCTGCCCTCCGCTGCAGGGCCCTGGCGGTGATACTAGGCCGCAGAAGCCTCCGCCTCGATTTCGGCCTCTACCGTCCGTTCTGGGCTTAATGTCCCACTCTTTGGGGGGGTCGCAGGGCCGTTGCCTGCTAGTCTTTGTCTCTCTACGGTCCTGTAGGTCCCCCAGGAGCCGGGCACGTACCTTGGGCCTTGGGATTTGCGCAGCCCGCACTGGAACCAGTAGGCCCCAGAAGCCGCGGCCTCGATTTTCGCCCGCCGTGGGCCGCGACCTCCGATCCGCTCCAGAAAGGGCTTGTTCGGCAGCTGGGAGGACGGGGAGACGGGTGCCTGCAGTGATGGCTCTCTCCCGTGTCTCCGGTGTCCGGATTCCTCCCGATGGTGCGAGTGGGCCGGGAGCTCCCTCTCAACACGTCCTAGCGTGTCCACGTCCAGGCCACATCCCCGTACAGGTATTTTTTAGGCTTACCTGTACTTTATTATAGGCTTACCTGTAGGTATAAATGTCATTTTAGGGGATACAACTGCTTTAATGTCATTTAATTCCATATTTATGGTGGAAACCCATGCGTGGGCAATTATTATGTGTTGAACTTATCCTTGCTTTAAATAAAAGTGGGCTGCCAAGCCCTAGAACAGACTTCCTGACTTGTGTGGACTGAAAATGCATTTACCACTGAGCTAGACAACCCCAAGATCACACCTCCCTTTAAAATAAGTGTGCTGCAGAATTAACTGTAAGTGCATTTGCGCTATGCCTGCATTCCCACCTAGTAGGAACTAATTTAAGCATTTATACATGCAGTTTTTGAGTGTTTCTGCAAACGAACAGTACTGTGCAAATGTTATAGGTGAAAAACTGCTGTAAATGAAGAACGCTTTCAGAAATAGAAGTGTGAATAATTTATTTTTATCGATTAACAAACTGGAAAGTAAATGAACAGAAGAGAAATCCAAATCAAATCAATATTTGGCGTGACCACCCTTTGCCCACAAAATAGCATAAATTCTTCTAGGTACACTTACACAAAGTTTTTGAAGGAACTCAGCAGGTAGGTTGCTCCAAACAACTCAGAGAACTAACCTCAAATCCTTCTGTTTCTTCATGTAATCCCAGACAGATTCCATGATGCTTAGATCAGGGCTCTGTTGGGGCCAAGCCATCACTTCCATGACTGTGTTGTTCTTTATGCTGAAGATAGTTCTTAATGATATTGGCTCTATGTTTGGGGTCTTTGTCCTGCTGCAGGATACATTTTGGGCAAATCACACACCTCTCTGATAGTATGGCAAATATTTGCCTGTATTTCTCCGCATTGAGGACACCATTGATCCTGACCAAATCTCCAACTCCATTTGCAGAAATGCAGCCCTAAACTTGCAAGGAACCTCCACCATGCTTCACAGTTGCCTGTAGACACTTATTATTGTACTACTCTCAAGCCCTTCACCAACAAACTGCCTCCTGCTACAGCCATATATTTCACATTTCGACTCATCAATCCAGAGCACCTGCTGCCAGTTTTCTGCACCCCAGTTCCTATGTTTTCCTGCATAGTTGAGTCACTTAGCCCTGTTTCCAGGAGGTATGGCTTTTCGGCTGCAATTCTTCTATTAAGACCACGTCTGACCATTCTTCTCCATAAAGTAGATGAGTGTACCTGGGTCCCACTGGTTTCCGCCAGTTCTGTGCTAATGGCACTGCTGGATATCTTCCTGCGCTAAATGTAAACCAATTATATGTATCAATCTCCCAATTATTATCACTGCTGCCACCATGTGCTAGTAAACTTTACAAGAAAATCATATATAAAGTGTCTATAATTCCCTTTAAAAGTAGCGCTGTGAGAAATTTACCCAAAAAATATATAAAATAAAATGAAATAATGAATCAAGATTATACGTGTCTCAAAAAAGTCCAGACCCCCTGTGACAAATTCGGAAGTGACCAAATGTACGTCGGGGTATGGCTACAAGGTGACCAGAAGAAACACCAGGACGGGAATTCCTAGTACCAGCTGGTGGTGAGATGTAAAGTGTGAATAACAAGATGTGTGTGTTTGCATCTGAAAGGCTTGTTATGTTTTTAAATAATGTGAGCAGCTCGAGAAAGTTTTAATAAATTTGTTTGGTGATTTGGTTATTGTACCATTGGAAGTCTTCTTTTTTTATCTCCTATACACGTGGTGTATTATTTCTGTGTGGAACACCTGCCCTGGAGTTAATGGCTCTAGCCTAAATTGCCAACCATGAGAATGGAAGGCATTTGGAGCCGGTGAGTTTTCCATCTGAAGGGGAGAGGGATCACGGAGTGCACACTAGAGGTGTTATGTGGAGGTTTATGGAAAGGAGAACTGCATTGAATTGATATTAAGGAGCAGTGTTACATGGGTGTAAAGATTGCTAACTGGTACAATGGGTGTGTTTTCTATATGTAAGTTTGTATGAACAATTTCATTTTGATTTTTTTATATGGACTGTTTTCACATGGACTTTTTTGAGACACGTATAATCTTGATTCATTGTTTTATCTTATTTTATATATTTTTTGGATACATTTCCCACAGCACTACTTTTAAAGTGAATTATAGATAATTTATATACTGTATATGATTTTTTTGTAAAGCATGATGTGTCATTCATCTGCTGCATTAAGTTTCCTTGGCTGACCACTGCGTCTACAGTTCTCAATGTTGCCCGTGCTAGTTGTGCTTCTTCAAAAGAGCTTGATGAATTGAATTGATGCTGGTTTGAAGCCAAAGGGTGGTCACACCAAATATTGATTTGATTTGGATTTTTCTTCTGTTCACTCACTTTGCATTTTGTAAATTTATAAAATAAACAATTAAAATTAATATTTTTGAAAGCAAGTATTTCTTCATACCTGCCTATAATTTTTGCACAGTACTGTATATGTATGTTATTTTATACTAGCGTCTATGAAAAAGCTCCAGTGTTGGAGGAGATGAGGAGAGCAAAGGAGAACAGTTGTTCATCCACAAAAAAAGCTTGTATTGTGTGCTTACAGGCACTTCCATTGACGTCTGAGACAAAGAAAACACGCAATGCAGCTCCAAACATGCTCATGTAGTTTTCCAAACTTCCAGTACTGAGCTTCCGGTGACTGAACGTAAATATGTGAAGAGCCTGTACTGAAGAGAATGAGATCCCTTTTGCTGAATGATGTCTCGCCTAGGCACAAAAACACATGCAAATATGCTCAGGTATGAATGAGGGCTAACAGTTTTCTTTTAGTCCCTCTGCAAAGTACCACTAATATCTTTTGAGCCTGCCCATGAAGCCCATCTAAAGCTATTGGTCCATAACAAGTTATTTATTTAGAACCTATAAATAATATGACCAGGGTCCATTTAGACCCCTAGAATAGATTATTTGCAAGAACCATACAGCGTGAGCTAAAAAGGATTAATATATTAAAAATATTTAAGCATAATTTAATGATAGCATGCTTCATACTAATCATATGGTATTATATTGTTTTGCATTATATTAAATTAATGCATTATATTCTACATTTTATTATAGCCAAAGAATTATGACAACCTATGAAAAAGGTTAATTGCTAATACATGAAAGACCGTGTATAGTCCACTGTGTATACAGAGCACCATCTTCTTCCGGGTTCTGAATCTTCCGCCATTTTGATTGGCCAGACTGGAAGTGGGGCTGCTCCTTCTCTGTAAAGACTGAATGCTCATTTAGGTCTAGCGGTCAGTGAAAAGCACTTTTAGTTACCAGATCCTCTTCTGCCCCAGCTACTCTCCTCTACCTCTCTGACTTAGGCAGAGGCAAGTCAGGGATGATTTTTATCTTCCCTGGAGCTATAAGGTTGGGAGAAGATCAGTGGGCAGGCGTAAGTGCCATATTGACCATTAAGTAGCACTTCATGAAATAAACAGAATTACTTTCTGGATTGACAGTGCTGCCTCTGTTGCTAAACCTCTCCCACTGTGAGCTGCAGTGTCTGGGAGGGAGAGTGTGTGAAACACAAATGAAGGAGGATTTGGCTCAGTTGAGTTTCTTTTTTTTACTTTGAGGCTTGTGCATTACATAGTAATTGGTCTTGGTACTAGTTTATACTGTCATGAAGAGGGCTCTTATTGTGCTTTAACAGTCCCATTCATAGAAAGTTTACCCAATTTTATAAGACCCGTTCTTCTCTCTATGGGCTTCTCCAGGCTGGGATATTCCACTCTACAGATGAATTCTGCCCCCTGGTCTCTGCTGAATGATGGAATAAATGTCAGAGATGATTGGTAGGTCTTATCTTTCTTATGCTTGGTACAGATTTGGAAGTCATCATCAGGCAGTGGCGTTATACTGGGATGTGAGTCTGTCCCAGGTTCCTTCCTATACCAGCTCACAGTTGTATAATCTGGGAAATATCCGGAGATATCACAGGTCAGAGAGGTCTCTTTATCTTCTTCCAGTTTGGGAATTTCGATCTCTCCAAATTGTGGATGGGGCAGAACTGAAAACAAAAGTCATTTAGAAGACATGTGTAAGTCACAATTTATTCTATAGTATATGTCCTTTATAGACAACACACTTCTACAAAGTATACATTAGTTGCAGCTGTGATTAGTGTTGAGCGAACCCGGACTGTAACGTTTGGTCCGTACCGAACTTTCGGGTGTCCGGGACCCGGACCCGAACACAGACATTTCAAAAAACGTTCGGGTTCTGGGTTCTGGTAGTTGATCACGCATGTTGAATAGCTGAAGGGCAGCCAATCAACAAGCGTTTCACTGGTTTGCCCTTAGAAGCCATCACAGTCATGCCTACTAATGGCATGGCTGTGATTGGCCAGTGCATCATGTGACCCAGCCTCTTTATAAGCTGGAGTCACAGTGCTGCATGTCACATGCTCTTGGATTAGTGTAGGGAGAGGAAGCTGCCGGCATTTTTGTCAGGGAGAGATTGCAGACATTTTAACATCTGATCCTGCATCCTGAGATTACTACTGTTGCTCTGAGGGACAGATTGCAGAAATTTGAGATTTCACATACTGCTGCTTTGAGTGACAGATTTGCAGATTGCAGATCAAACTCTGCATAACACAACGATCACTACGATCTGTCTCTTA
>BLSH010345421.1:142539-161457 GCA_018402905.1 Glandirana rugosa | reverse complement strand
CTTATTCTCCCCCTATACTGTACCCTCCTAATACAGTTAATTTTTATCATTTTAATTATTCTTCCCATTATGGGCGTGACTGGGGCCTCATATCTAAGTTTTGCCTAAGGCCTCACAAAGCCTAGAGCCGCCTCTGCTTAAAACTATCGCTCCCGTCCCGTCTTTTCATCACATTCCCCCTCTCCCTTATGGGAGAGTAATATCCAATTAATATTGTATACTGCCCCTGGAATATGCCTATATAATCTCTCTGGGTTACCTTCTGGCTAGGTTATAAATGAATCATATAATGCATCACTGGTGTTTCTTGTAGGTGTCTATGTTAGATCTGCAAGAGTTTGTATGTATGATTTCACAATACACAATGTATCCTACTTGCCGTTTACATAATGATGCAAATGTTTCAATAATTTTTTTCTGTTAAAAAAAATATATATATTTTAACACAGCTTCTTTCAGCTTGCAAAAAGCTTGCTATGCACATGACTAATACACAAGCTAATGTCAGTGGGACCGATTTACTAAAGGCAAATAGACTATATTACTAAACTACTCACTAAGGGGAGAGCCTCTGGGGGAATCTAGGATAGAAAAGGACCTAGGGGTCCTAGTAAATGACAGGCTCAGCAATGGCATGCAGTGCCAAGCTGCTGCAAGCAAAGCTAACAAAATATTGACATGCATCAAGAAGGGAGACAAATGAATAATTCTCCCATGCTACAAGTCTCTGGTGAGGCCGCACCTGGAGTATGCCGTCCAGTTCTGGCCACCAGTCCTCAGGAAGGATGTGCTGGAACTGGTTCAGAGAAGGGCAACAAAGCTAATTAAGGGATTGGAGAACCTTCATTATGAGGAAAGATTACAGGCACTGAACTTATTCTCTCTGGAGAAGAGATGCTTGAGAGGGGATATGATTTCAATGTACAAATACTGTACTGGTGACCCCACAAAAGGAACAAAACTATTCCGTGCAAGGGAGCAGGGGCTGTTTTCAGCTTCCAGGAATTGTGTACAGATCCTTGCAACATGGGGCCATGCATTAGCATACTGCAACATGAGGTGATGGTCGTGGATGAATGGCACAATGGGCCTCAGGATCTCGTCACGGTATCTCATGTACATTCAAAATGTCATCAATAAAATGCACCTGTGTTCATTGTCCATAGCATACGCCTGCCCATACCATAACCCCTCTGCCACCACAGACCACTTGACCCACAACGTTGACATCAGCAAACTGCTCACCCACACAACGCCATACACGCTGTCTGCCATCTGCCCTGTACAGTGAAAACTGGGATTCATCCATGAAGAGAACACCTCTGCAAAGCGCCAGACACAATCGAATGTGAGCATTTGCCGACTAAAGTCGGTTACGACGACGAACTGCCAGTCAGATCGAGACCCCAATGAGGATGACAAGCATGCAGATGAGCTTCCCTGAGACGGTTTCTGGCAGTTTGTGCAGAAATTCTTTGGTTATGCAAAACGATTGTTGCAGCAGCTGTCTGGGTGGCTGATCTCAGACGATCTTGGAGGTGAATATGCTGGATGTGCAGGTCCTGGGGTGGTGTGGTTACACGTGGTCTGCGGTTGTGAGACCAGTTGGATGTACTGCCAAATTCTCTGAAACGCCTTTGGAGACGGCTTATGGTAGAGAAATGAACATTCAATTCAAGGGCAACAGCTCTGGTGGACATTCCTGCAGTCAGCATGCCAATTGCACGCTCCCTCAAAACTGTGGCATTGTGCTGTGTGATAAAACTGCACATTTTAGAGTGGCCTTTTATTGTGGCCAGCCTAAGGCACCCTTGTGCAAAAATCATGCTGTCTATTCAGCATCTTGATATGCCACACTTGTGAGGTGGATGGATTATCTTGGCAAAGGAGAAGTGCTCATTAACACAGATTTAGACAGATTTGTGAACAATATTTGAGAGAAATAGGCCTTTTGTGTACATAGAAAAAGTTGTAGATCTTTGAGTTCAGCTTATCAGAAATAGGGGCAAACACAAAAGTGTTGTGTTTATAATTTTGTTCAGTGTAATTTTGCTCAGTGCTATAATAGTCAACTCCATAGCATCAAAAAGTGAATGGCAATGCATGTTTTTTAAGTGCATACCATTCTGAACGCATTTTCAATGCCACATGCTGTGAATGAGTCCAGAGTGGGCAATAAAATGGCTAATATTTAGAGGAAGTTAGAGATATACAATATATATATACTAACATTATTCAGATTATCTTTAATACAAGTGTCACATTTTCTGAATCAAGGTTCTGATCCCTGAATATAGAAATAGATAGAATTCTCATATTTATTAAAAAAGATGTGTGATAAGGCTAATTTGGAGGAGCAATGAGCTGCATCTAGCAGTCACAGCTCATTGCTCTGAGCTCCATCTACTATAAAAAAGGTATTCCTGCAGGAAAGACAGGCTCCATTAATCTCTGCAGATAAATGGAGCCTATTTTTTTGGCACATCATAGGTATGCACAGCTTTGGATGTTAGCAGTCAAAAATGCATTTGTCTGATCCCTTGCTTTGGCATGCTATGCCTGTATGACAGATAAGCCCATCTATACAGATAAATGTTGCCTGTTATTTGTGTAGAAAAAAAATATTTCTGCACAGCTTATTCCTTATGCATACCTTCCAACATGAGAAATTGAGAACGATGAACAACCTGGAAAAGAGCAAACATGCAGCACACATTGTGCCATGACAGAAAGTGGGTGTGGCTAACTTGGGCTGGATATTGGATGTGGCCTAAAGGAGAAGTGCTAAAGGAACATGATTAATTATAGTCTAAGCCTTCTCTCAGTACGCACTGCACACATATTCTGCAGCCCCTATTAGGGAAGGGCCGAACACCCTCCTTTCGGTTCGCACCAGAACTTGCGAACAGGCTAAAAATGTGTGTGAACACGCGAGCACCATTAAAATCAATGGGACTTGAACATGAAAAATCAAAAGGGCTCCTTTTAAAGGCTTATATGCAAGTTATTGCCCTAAAAAGTGTACGGAGACCCAGGTACTGCCCTAGGCCTAGGGGACCCGTATCAATGCAAAAAAAAGTTTAGATCAATAGTTTTTTCAGGAGCAGTTATTTTATAAATGCTTAAAGTGAAACAATAAAAATGAAATATTCCATTAATAATTGTCATTTAAAACTGCTTGCGACTGTAATGTATAAAGGTTCCCGGCGATTTCGATAAAATCACTGAAAAAGCATTGCACTGCCTCACCCCCCCCCCCCCCCACCAGTCCATACCAGGCCCTTCAGGTCTGGTATGGATTTTAAGGGGAGCCCCGTCCACAATGTTTAAAAAAATTGCGCAGGGGTCCCCCCAAAAATCCGTACCAGACCCTTCAGGTCTGGTATGGATTTTAAGGGGAACCCCCCGACAAATTAAAAAAATGGCGTGGGGGTCCCCCCCAAAATCCAAACCAGACCCTTATCCGAGCATGCAGCCCTGGCATGGCAGGAGGGGGTGGGGACAAGCAAGCGCCCCCCCCCCCAAACCATACCAGGCCACATGCCCTCAACATGGGGAGGGTGCTTTGAGGTTCCCCCAAAGCACCTTGTCCTCATGTTGATGGGGAGAAGGTCCTCATCCCCACAACCCTTGCCGGTGGTTGTGGGAGTCTGCGGGCAGGGGGCTTATCAGAATCTGGAAGCCCCCTTTAAGGGGGCCCCCAGGTCCTGACCCCCCCATGTGAATAGGTATGGGGTACATTGTGCCCCTACCCATTCACCAAAAAAGGAGTGTAGTGGTACAAAAAACAAGAGGCAGTTTTTGACAAGTCCTTTACTGTGTAAAATAGCCCTTTATCTTGTGTCCTCCATCTTCTCTTGCCCCAGTCCTTCTTCTGGTCTTTTGCTTCTTCTGAAGGGCCTGGTACAGGCTTTGGGGGGACCGCACGTCATTTTTTAAAAAAAATTATGGCACAGGGTTCCCCTGAAAATCCATACCAGGGCCAAAGGTCCTGGTTTGGATATTGGGGTGGACCCCCCACGCAATTTTTTGTTTTTTTTAATTTTGGTATTTTAAAAACTATGATGACATGGCCCAGTCAAATAGTTGACAAAAAATTGGGCCTTGGGTGTTGGCAGTGGCAGAACACTATAACCTCTTGCAGTTATTCTTGTTGGGCACAGGAACGGCCCTGCTGTTGTAAACCAGTTAAAAAATTGTGATGACATGCCCCAATCAAACAGGTCCCGGAAAATTGGGCCTTGGGTGTTTGTGGGGCCAGAACACTGTAACCTCTTGCAGTTACTCTTTTTGGGGTCAGGAATGGGCCCTGATGTTGTAAATTAGTTAAAAAATTTTGATGACATGTCCCAGTGAAACAGATGCTGAAAAATTGGGCCTTGGGTGTTGGCGGTGCCAGATCACTGTAACCCCTTGCAGTTACTCTTGTTGGGCAAAGGAATGGGCCCTGCAGTTGTAAATTAGTTTAAAAATTGTGATGACATGCCCCAGTCAAACAAGTGCTTAAAAATTGGGCCTTGGTTGTTGGCGATGCCAGATCACTGCAACCCCTTGCAGTTATTCTTGTTGGCGCAGGAAAAGGGCCCTGCTGTTGTAAATTAGTTTAAAAATTGTGATGACCTGCCCCAGTCAAACAGGTGCAGAAAAATTGGGCCTTGGGTGTTGGCAGCGCCAGAACACTGTAACAACACAAAAAAGGTTTCCCGCGGGGGCGTGGCCAGAAGCAAACAGCGGCGGACGCATCATAGAGGCGCTCCGGGACCTGTTCTACAATCTGAGGGAATCCTTCTACTCTAAGGATGGGTGAGGACCAAAATCACCCCCACCTCACTCCCCAGACACCCCGCTGCTGCTCTGCCTGATTATCGTGTGACCTGGGTGCCACTATTAAGAGTATTCCTGGCTGCCAAAACTTAGGTCACAAATCCAGGTCCCCGGGCCCCTGTTATCCTATCCAGCCGCCCCAACATCCGGACCGGAGAATCTAGATAAGGGCATCCCGGCGGCTCGGATTCCCCCTCCAAGGTGCCCCATAGCTGCGCTGACCAGCTGCCGAAGCAGACGGGAGCCCCGGTGGCTACGCAAGCCTGAGGCTCCACTGCGGCCTCCGGAGATCTATAGCGGCCACCATCTTACTACAGCTTTTACCCGCAGCCAAGGCCCAGCTGCTTTCTTTCAGGGGTGGCCATCGCAAACTAACTAGTGCCAGAACACCACACCCAAGGCTCTCAAAATCTGCTCCTATTAAGGGGCCCAGGAACGTTTGGCACAGTTTCCATTTGGCGGCCATATTGGCACACCCTCAGCACTCCTGGTGGCCACACTATTGCAGCCCACAGATGTTTGCAGCACTACAACCACCTCATTGGGGCAAGGGCCTACAGAGAGATCTGTGGAAATCCTATATGCTATCTGACATGTGAATATGTGACCCCGGTCCCCGTCTATTCTTCTTTGGCCCCTGCTCAGCAACATAAGTGTCTTCAGCAACAGGGGCCCCAACATTCATGATCATAACAGCATACATATCTTATGGGCAAGATAGGATTCCAGAAACATTTCTATAGAGGGTGCAATCCGCCATCACAGCCCCAGACTTTACACCCCATGGAACGTTACCTGCTTAGGACTGCTCAGACCCCGCAGACCTCCTCACAACAGCAGAAGGTATGTCACAGCTAACTCAAAACCCTTCTCCTCCTGTACCCGCTGCAATGGTTGAGGTAGAGGTCCTAGACTTAAAACTTCAGACTCTATTGCAAGACTTGACACATAACATTGCTAAAGAAGTCGGGAAAATTGCCCAGGAACTCAGAGGGGAGATTGACAAATTAGGGGAGCGTACTAACACCCTGGAAAATAAATTTGATGAACTGGTGCAATATGTACATGTCTTAGAAGAAGACAATGCTGCCCTCAAAACACACGGTTTCTCAGCTCCAACAAGAAGACCTAGAAAATAGAGAATGCTGACAAAATCTGAGGATCTGCGGAATTCCTGAGACTGTCAACGACAAAGAGATCCGGCCGTTCCTTCTGGGTCTATTCGTCACTTTGGCCCCACATATCCCAGACATAGACTGGCGTTTAGACAGAGCCCACAGGTCACTGGCACCAAAACCACCCCCTAACGCCAGCCAGAGGGACATAATAGTTTGTTTCCATTTCTATGAAAGCAAAGAAGCTCTGACGGTGGCTACACGCAATAAATCATGCATAGACTACAAAGGGAACAAAATCCAAATTTTCAACGATCTTTCACCCATCACTCTGGCTAAAAGACGCAGCTTACGCCTGATCATTATGCATCTACAAAAATATCATGTGGCATACTGTTGGGGCTTTCACTTCTGCCTGTCGGCCTCTAAAGATGGTGTTCAGTATTCCATAAGGGATCTTCCAGAAAGTGAATCTTTCCTGCGCAACTTAGGTCTCCCACCTATACCAGAAGAAGAGCTCCAGCTTCCTCCTATGATCACGAGATCCCTCTTGACACCTGCCAAGATCTGGACACCAGTGCGATAGAGATCACGAAAACCCTCTTCTACCCCCCAGCGGCCTCCCCCCTCTAGATCTCCAACCTGAGACTTGGACCCTCCCTGAGAAGATCTTGTTATACCTTACAGATGGCTGTGTCTGAGTTTGTCTGAAAAATTAACCCATATTATGAGTTCTAATAGTTCCCCATGTTTCAATATCCTATCTAAAGATTATTTTTTCTTTTTCAAATGTTCGGTTCGATATGCATTTGTTTTTTCTCTGAAGAGAAGGGACCACCCTCTCCACTCTGTGGATGCTGATTTTGGATCTGACCAAGCGTCAGGCCACGCACCTCTTCATATCCAGAGGCGGCTGCCCTGGACTCCTGAGGGTTCTTTATACCTCAGGCCTCTCAAAAAATGTTATGTGTTTTACTAAGATTTTTGTTTCTTGTTTTTTCCTTTTTTCAACAACAGACTCTCCTTTAACTGTTTTCTATGTGAGCTACGGAGCCAACATGCAATACAGTACTGAAATGACCCCTACTGTGTTTTCTCCCATTGGGTTCAAGATTTATACACCAAGGTCTCGTATATTTTTTGTTACCAAGGTATCGAATGCAGTGTTTAATTATGTAACATTATGGCTTTAAAAATCTATTCTTGTAATGTGAAGGGTCTGAATTCCTTACAAAAACGCTGGCTGGCTCTAAAGGAATTCAGATCCACAGGAGCTGACATGATCATGGTTCAGGAGAGCCATTTCAAATCTGGTAGTTATTTTAAGTTCACCTCCAAGCATTTTCCCATTACTTTCGTATCCTCCGATCCCTCTGGGAAAGCCAGAGTAGCAATCCTAATCAAACGCTCTTGTAACATTCACGTATCATCCTCATTTTTAGACCCCCAAGGTTGTTTCATTCTCCTGAACTGTGTTCACTTACGCACAACTTTTACCCTAGCAAATGTATATGCTCCAAATGTAAGTCAAATTGGATTCCTTACAAAAGTTTTTGAAAAAATGTGATCCTATTCTCAACCCTTTTCAATTATAGGAGGGGATTTTAATCTATGTATGTCTCCAAATAGAGATAGATATGCTCTTTTCCAGTCCACCCCACCATTGCATGCTCAGAAAATGTCCACTTCATTCTGCAAATTGGTCAGATCCTATAACCTCTATGATACATGGAGGGTACGACACCCTACCCTCAAACAATATACATTCTACTCCCCCCCATATAAATTATACTGCAGACTCGATCATTTTTTTGTCATAGCACCAGTGCTCCCGAGTGTAGTTTCCTCAGAGATAAATCCCATCACGTGGTCTGACCACGCCCCCATTGTCCTAGAATTGGTCATGTTGGCCTCCACACCAGAGTGTGTCATTGGCTCTTAAATGAGACATTCTTGCGGACCCCCGACATTAAAATAGACCTGCAAGGTAAACTCTCAGAATTTTTTCAAACAAAGGTAAGGCTCAGTTGCGGGGGTCTCCACTTTATGGGAAGCTCATAAAGCCTTTTTTAGGGGGGAATGTATCTCTACAGGCTCCTGCCTGAAGCGGGACTCTAACAAACTAAAAGCAGGGCTTTTGGTCCAGTTGCGTGCTGCTGAAAAGAAACTACTACAAGCTCCCACTGTAGATCGCCTGAGAACCGTAGTGACGGTGTGCAATCGTATCAAATCTCTGCACATGAGCAACATATACAAATCAATACTATGGTCTAGACAGAGGTTTTATGAGTACGCTAGCAAGCCACACAGGATGTTGGTGAATAGATTAAAACCCAGAGCATTTATATCAATACCCGACCACTTAATACAATCGGATGGCACCCTCACCCATTGCCCCCGCACTATGTCTCAGGTTTTTGGCAGGTATTATAAAGCCCTATCCAATCGCCTCAATAATGATCCGAATTCTAAGTTTACACAAAAGCAGTTTGAAACATTTGCATTTGCCCAGAATTACCCCAGAACAGAGTGAGCAGATTAATACACCCATTACACCTGAGGAATTAACAGAGGTTATAGGCCATTTACCATCACACAAGGCTCCAGGCCCAGATGGTCTCCCGTATTCCTATTATAAAACATTCCTCCCAGTTTTAGCCTCTCACATGTTACAGCTATTTGCTTCCTTGCAAAACAGTACACTCCCACATAGTAATTTCTTGTCTGCATATATAACAGTAATACCGAAGCCAGGCAAAGATCCTGTTTCCCCCAAAAACTATCGACCGATTGCCCTTCTGAATGCGGATTATAAAATATTCACAAAAATATTGGCAAATAGACTATCGTTAATTTAGCCAACTTTGATACATAAAGATCAAGTGAGATTTGTCCCATCTAGACACGCGGGCAACATTACCAGAAGGACTAGAATTGGCCTCCTGACCTAGACTAAACACCCAGCCATTGTTCTGAGTCTAGATGCTCAGAAGGCTTTCGATCTCCTGAGCTGGCCCTATATGTTTGCAGTATTACATCAATATGGGTTCTCAGGCTCTTTCATTGGGGCGCTGTGAACCCTATATTCAAACCCCACTTCTCAAGTACAGCTGTCTTCCCACCTGTTCTCCCTGAGTAACGGTACTAGACAGGGTTGCCCCCTGTCACCTCTTCTTTTCGTCCTCAGCTTGGAGCCCTTGGCCATACATAAGGGGCCAGGCGGACATTCGGGGAGTGCGGCTGTGGCAGCGGGAATACAAACTATTCTTATTTGCAGATGATATTTTGCTAACCCTTACCCATCCCCATACATCCCTCCCCTACTTGCATAGACTTCTGATGTCTTTCAGCTCAATCTCGGGATTTAAAATGAACTCTTCCAAAACTGAAGCCCTACCCATTAATATACCATCGACACAATTGACCTCCTTACAGACAACATTTAAATACCACTGGTGCACCCACTCGCTTAAATATTTAGGTATACGTCTTACCCATTCCTACTCTGCGCTCTATCAGGCAAGTTTCCCGCCCCTATTTACCAAGATTGATCGTTTAACCTAACAATGGTCCTCCCTTCCGCTCTTCCTACTTGGAAGAGTCAATGTCCTTAAAATGTCAATCCCCCCTAAATTGTTGTATCTATTTGAAACTCTCCCTGTTTCCATCTCACTGGCAAAGCTGAAACAACTTCAGCGGAAATGTATGTGTTTCATATGGTACTAAGCTTTCCATTGTATTGCAGGTTCAGTTGTTACAGCCCTTAACCGCTTCAATACTATGCACTTAGAACACTTTCCTACCAGACCAATTTTCAGCTTTCAGTCAGGGTTGCCAACCACCAATAAATTTACTGACAGTCTGTAAAAATCAGTGATTTTTACAACTGTCTATAAATATCAGGGTCTGATAATTTGTCATGCTGTGCTGACTTTTTAAGTGTATACCAGGCAAATTACTTGATATGGGAATTGTCAGTGTTTCCATGCTATGTTTAAATATGAATTATCTTAGTTTTTAATAATAGTTCAGCTATTTTTCAGGTTGCCAGTAACAAATGTGCTCCGCCAGTAAATTTTTCATGTTTTGCCAGTAAAAAAAGCTGCAGGAGGTTGGCAACCCTGCTTTCAGTGCTGTTGCGTTTTGAATGAGAATTGCGCGGTCGTGCAACTTTGTATCCAAACAAATTTTTTATAATTTTGTTCCCACAAATAGAGCTTTCTTTTGGTGGTATTTGATCACCTCTGCGGTTTTTATTTTTTGCGCTATAAACAAAAAAAGACCGAAAATTTTGAAAAAAAAAAAAATCTCTATTTCTGTCACAAAACTTTGTAAATAAGTAAATTTTCTCCATCACTGATGGGCACTGATGAGGCTACACTGACGAGCACTGATCTGGCGGTACTGATTGGCACTGATGAGGTGGCACTGATGATGAGGCACTTATATGCAGCAATGACGAGCACTGTTAGGCGGCACTGATAAGCAGCACTGACGGCACTGATATGCAGCACTGACGGGCACTGATATGCAGCACTGACGGACACTGATATGCAGCACTGACGGACACTGATAAGTGGCACTGATGGGCACTCATAGATGGCACTGATTGGCACACATAGGCAGCACTGGGCACTGATAGGTGGCACTGATAGGTGGGCACTAGTAGGTGGCACTGGTGGGCACTGATATGTGGCACTGGTATGCACTGGTACACACTGATAGGGGCACTGGTGGGCACTGGTGGGCATATGTACAGAAAGGGGCCCATTCCCTGGTGGTCTAGGGTGGCATCTGAAGGTGGCACTAAGTGCCATTCATATTGGGCACTATGCCCCTTACCTGGTGGTCTAGGGTGGTCTCCCGGGCGGTCTAGATCGGCTCCCTGGTGGTCCCTGTTTGGCTCCCTGGTGGTCATGGGTGGGGACATTGTTGGTGGTCCTTGGGCAGGCTCCCTGGTGGTCTAGTGTGGCCATCCGAAAGGGGGCTCTGCTGATAAATCATCAGCACAAACCCTCCATGTCAGGAGAGCAGCCGATCCCACTCTGCCGATAAACGTCTTTCCTGTGTTACACTGTGACCAGCCGTGATTGGTCACGGCTGATCACTTGGTAAAGTGCTTCGGATGGAAGCACTTTACCGAGATCAGTATTGCGGGGGGGCAGACTGACCTCCCACATCACCGATCACCGCGATGCACGCCCCCCCCCGGGCGCGCGGCGGCTTGTTATCCTGAGGACGTCATATGATGTCCAGTCAGGATAACTAAACCACTTCCCGGCCATCATTCTGCATACGGCGATCGGGAAGTGGTTAAAAACAGGGGAGGTCTGAGGGGCCCCGGACTTAATCAAATATTATTACGCCGCAAACTTACGCACCTTGACTTCTTGGACATCCAGAATGGCCCCTAACAGGTGGGCTGAAATAGAAATGAGCATCACTAGGCCCGTACACCTATGTTATATGCTCTGGCCTTCATCAGGCAAACATACCCCACAACTAAAATCATTATGTCTAGGCCCTATGCTTTGTACCTTATCGATCTGGAGGAAGTGTTCAGGGAAATTTTCCCTCTCATCTCCACACCCTCCCCTTGCGAACTTACTTTTTAACCCAGATATCCTGGATAGTCTCTCCTATGATCGTATGTTACCATGGTCCAAAGCAGGGATATTTCAGTTACGAAATCTAGTAAATCCGGTGACATATAAAATCCTTTCTTTTCCAGACCTGCAATCTAAACACAAGCTCCTGATGAGCTCTGCTACTCCTACTAACAATTTAAACATGTTTTCTCTAACATGTCTAAGACCCTCTCTTTAGATAAGCCCACTGACTTTGAGTTACTTTGCGCTAAAGGCCCTTATGAATGTCGGCAAATCTCAGCTATCTATAAAATCCTTCATGAGGCTGTCCCGCTAACTGATGTAAGCTACAACTACATGAGGAACTCTTGAATCGACCTATCTCCTTGATGGATTGGGGGAAAATCTGGGAATCTACCTCCAAAGTCTCCAGATGTGTAATACAAAAAGAAACAGAGGTTAAAATTCTTCTTTTCTGGTACAGAACTCCAGACATTCTTCACGCACGCCATCCACAGACTCCCAATCAGTGCTGGAGATGTGGTAAGGGCCTAGGCACTCACGTACATATTTTCTGTGACTGCTCATCTATTCAGCCATTCTGGATCCAGATCCAAAACATGTTACAAAAGCTTCTTGGCATTCCGGTTCCACTCAACCCCCTATATTACTTACTGGGACTCCCAATTGTAGGCATTTCAAAAACCAGGAAAAGGCTGGTATCCTATGTCCTTTTAGCGGCAAAACGGGTTATCCCTAGATGTTGGCTTTCTACCTCCCCCCGACTCTCCCACATGTTCTCTCTACTATGGCAGACATAAGAAAGATGGAACGTATGACTACAATAGTGGAGGACTCTATGCCACGCTTCTCTAAGGTTTGGGAGGTGTGGGACACCTCCCAATACTCTTCGTAGCAACTTCACACACAAATTTAAGAACACGTCATGGGTGGGATTTGATATCCATTGAATGGCTATAGGTTCCTGCTAAGATACCTGGTACTGACCCTAGCTCCTGGTCCTCTAACTGTACAGATCTTGATGCCCCTAGAGCTTATTTCTCACATACTCTCTTACATATAGTCGAATATGTTCCTACTGTTTTATTCTCCTTTTTCTTTTTTCTCCATTTTGTTTATGTGTTGGGTGTGCTGGGTTTACAGGGCTGGTGCACGACACCAACGTGCCCATTCTACTGCACCACTTCTGTTTTCCCATCCCCATATTTCCAGGTTTCTTGGAAAGGAAAATGTTGTACTATAAATATTGTATGTATAATAAGTATGACTTTTTCTACTGTACAACCTTGAAAAGTTATAAATAAACAATTAGAAAAAAAAAAAAAAAAGGTTTCCCGCACCTAGGTGTGGGAAGAGGCTCCAAAGGTTACACACCATGGCTTATTGAGTGATCAAACTATATGCTTTATTGAAATTTCAAAAGAGGAGGCATTGAGGAATGACAGACCATACCACAAGTTAAAACCTTAAGACAACATTGCCATAAGAAACTAAAAACAAATGCCTGGGCTCACAGTCATATCTCCTTGCACACCACACTCATACTAGATTACTGCACATAACCCAGATATGGATATAATGGCCAACAGAATAAAGATTGACCAATGGCCAGTAGATAAAGGGCTCAATAGCCCATATATATAGTCCTGCTGGTAAGCGGTGGGACACACACTGCTAGTGTAGCTTGAGGGTAAGCTGGAGAGTGTCCGGAGAGGGTGCCCTATTGCAGCAGAGCATGTATCAGACAGAGACTGGATGTATGAATGGAGAGTAGTGTTGAGCGAACCCGAATTGTAAAGTTCGGGTCCGTACCAAACTTTGGGGTGTCCGGGACCCGGACCCAAACCCGGACATTTAAAAAAAGTTTGGGTTCGGGTTTGAGTTCGGGGTTCTGGTATTTCATTCCACATGTTGAATAGCTGCTTGAATAGAATAGAATAGTTGAATAGAATGGGGCTGGAGTCACCGTGCTGCATGTCATATGCTCTCAGGCTAGTTTAGGGAGAGGATGCTGCTGGCTCTGTGAGGGACAGATTGCAGATATTATATAACATCTCATCCTGCATTACTGAACGATCTGATTGTGGACTAGGTATAGATTACTAGTACTGCTGCTTTGAGGGACAGATTGCAGACCTCATCCTGCTGCACAGAACGATCTGACTGGACTAGGTAGAGTCTACTGCTTAGAGGGACAGATTATTGTTCTAAAATCATTTCTAAGTTCTATAGGGAAAGGTTCCAGCTGTTGCTTTAAGGGACAGAATATTGTTCTAAAATCAGTATTTAAAAAAGAGGAAAATTGGGACTTGATATGACACACATAATGGGTAACAACATAATTGTGGATCGTGGTAATAGGCAATTTTATTTAGTAATCAAAGGTACATATCTATACAAGCCATGATCAGAACGTTTCAACAAGCAGTCATAACATGATTAAAATGGTCAAAACATTTCAATATCCAGTCATAACATAATACACAAGTAGAGAATAAGTAAAAAGTTCAATTTCATTATTAAGCATATGCAGGTTCCCCGATCCATCAATAATATTATATGCACGTGATAATATTGCACAGATAACCATCGGTGCGTTCCAGGGCCTCATCAGATCCCCCTTGGCGAAAAATTAGCCGATAAGGTAATCATATTGTTGATAAGTCATAGCACAATGAGTAGTGCGTAGCTCTACGCGTTTCGTGATAATTACAATCACTCGTCAGGAGCAGGTAAAATATTCATCTGAAATAGATGAAAAACAATGGTTGACTATAGACATAAGGGTGAAGGGGGAGGGATATCCCCTCAACCCAGGGGTACCTAATCATGGCTCTACCTACCATATCCACGCAGTGGCCAGGGACCACCGGGGCGCAGGCTACGCCCGGGATCGATGGGTCCGGGGGCTGAGGCGAGGGGTAGGGCAGCAACCACGACCAGGGGGCGCCCGGCACGGGGAGGAGGTCTCCAGCAGTGTGTACCTATGCAAGAGTGAATATGTGTAAAAAATTGGTGAATGAACCATGGTAGATGGAAAAGATGTATGACCAGTGTGGGGATATGGGGAAAGGGGGAAGGTTGTGTGCGAAGCAGAGGGAATGATAAGGTGTGTGAAAAGTAGAGGCAGAGACTAAAAGCAGAAATGAAAACACCAGGGTGTGTAGGAAGGAGGAACACCGTGATTATGGGAATGAAAATGAAAGGTACTGTGTCCCACCAACCCCATAGGAAGGGTGAGCCAGTGGTGGAGACCGAATTACCTGTGGTGTACTGAAAGCCAGAGCCGTGACCGAGTTGTAAGTGTGTGAAAATGCCGGAGGTGTCCACCCCGACACCGGACGCCCCCCGAAATAGGAGCCGCCGCATATGCTTAATAATGAAATTGAACTTTTTACTTATTCTCTACTTGTGTATTATCATGTTATGACTGGATATTGAAATGTTTTGACCATTTTAATCATGTTATGACTGCTTGTTGAAACGTTCTGATCATTGCTTGTATAGATATGTACCTTTGATTACTAAATAAAATTGCCGATTACCACGATCCACAATTATGTTGTTACCCATTATGTGTGTCATATAAAGTCCCAATTTTCCTCTTTTTTAAATACTGAAACAGGGATGGAAATGCATGACCCTACCATGCCATGATTTCGGCAAAGTCCCAATATTCTTCCCCCAATCTCCCCTCTTGTTCTAAAATCATTTCCAAGTTCTATAGGGAAAGGTTCCAGCTGTTGCTTTAAGGGACAGATTATTGTTCTAAAATCATCTCCAAGTTCTATAGGGAAAGGTTCCAGCTGTTGCTTTAAGGGACAGAATATTGTTCTAAAATCATCTCCAAGTTCTATAGGGAAATGTTCCAGCTGTTGCTTTAAGGGACAGATTATTGTTCTAAAATCATCTCCAAGTTCTATAGGGAAAGGTTCAAGCTGTTGCTGTAAGGGACAGATTATTGTTCTAAAATCATCTCCTAGTTCTATAGGGAAAGGTTCCTGCTGTTGCTTAAAGGGACATATTATTGTTTCTTGCACAAAGTGTGCATCTACATTTCTGGTTTAAAAAAAAAAAATTCTAAAAACTAAATTTGCGGCCAGCGGTGCATTTCTTGCACAAAAATAAAAAAAATGTCTACATTGCTGGTTTAAAAAAAAAAAAAAATATTCCATAAACTACATTTGCAGCCAGCAGTGCATTTCTTGCACAAAAATAAAAAAAACAGTGTTGGCTACCTCCTCCTCTTCCACCGCCACTTCCACCACCTCCTCAACCTCCAACTCCACATCCACCTCCATTTTTTATTTTTTTATGTGGATTTTAGCTTAAAAATGATTTTAAGTTATTTCCCTATCCCCATTTCTTTGTAGGGCACTTGTCCAACTCTTACCCCCATTTTCCTTCCTTTTGCAGACCTCTAGGACTTGCCAGGACTTTGTTACAGACATTTTTGTGCCTAAAAGTTTGGGTCCCCATTGATTTCAATGGGGTTCGGGGTCCGGGATAAAGTTCGGGTCAAGTTCGGTCCCGAACTCGGACTTTTTCCTGAGACACAGTCCCATGGGGTGGTCTCACCCAGTCCTATTGATATTCCTGCACCATATAATGCAGATGCTGACAATTGTTGCTTGAATCTATCAGACATGGGCGCCGGGGACTGAAAAATGTTTTAAAGGCATTGGTCAGCTGGCCAGCTGGCCTTCTCCACCACTCTGCCTCTGAACAACCGAAGCTTCAGAAACATGTTGTCCAGCACCAGGACATGGTAACCTCCCAGTGTCTGGAAAGGCGTTGCACAAACTTTTCTTCAAGGTGTCCTAAAGATGTTTTATCCTCTGCTCCCTCTGTGCAGGGAGGATGAGCTCTGCAACTTTACCCTTGTAACGTGGATCAAGAAGGGTTGACAGCCAGTAATGATCCCTCTCCTTGATACCACAAATCCTAGGGTCTTTCGCAGGCTTTTCAGAATCAGAGAGCCCATGCAGCCTAAGTTTGAGGAGGCATGAGTGTCCTCTGGGTCACTGAGGATGACATTATTAAGAACTACCTCCTCCCAGCCACGTACAACTCCTTGGGTTTCTGGGGACTGAAAACCATGATCCCTTGACGACTGCTCCAGGTTATCCTCCACATCCATGCTGGCACAATTCTCCTCCTGTGTGTTTGGCAGCTCTGCAGGAATGCTCTCTGTATAAAGAGGGCCTTGAGAGGAAAGGAAGTCCTCCTCTTCCTTCCTCTGTTCTGCCTCAAGTGCCATGTCCATGATTCCATGAAGTGTGTGCTCCAGAAGGAATATTAGAGGGACAGTGTCACTGATGCATGCATTGTCTCTGCTCAATATCATTGTGGCCTCCTCAAATGATGACAGGGCAGTGCATGTATCCTTGATCAGTAGCCACTAACGTGGTGAAAAGAAGCCAAGCTCCCCTGAGCCTGTCCTGGTGCCATGCTCACAGAGGTACTCATTGATGGCCCTCTGCTGTGTGTGCAGCCGCTGCAGCATCATCAATGTTGAGTTCCACCTGGTGGGCATGTCACAAATGAGGCGGTTGGTGGGCAGGTTGAATTCCCACTGAATGTCGGCCAGCCGGGCACTGGCATTGATTGTATGAACGCCGGAAATTACCACAAACTTTTCTGGCCTGCCTCAGGATATCTGGTAAGCCTGGTTACCTGGTCAAGAAACGCTGCACCACCAAATTCAAGACATGTTCCAAGCACAGAACATGTGTCAAGTGTCCCTGTGTGAGGGCAGAGAGAAGGTTGGTGCCATTGTCGCATACAACCAATCCTGGCTCAAGCTGCCATGGCGTCAACCACCTCTGAGCCTTCCCTCACAGAGCTGATGGAATCTCTGCCCCAGCGTGGCTCCTGTCCCCAAGACAGACTAACTCAAGCACCGCATGGCATCTTTTAGCCTGACTGCTTGTGTAGCCCCTTGAACGCTTAAGGAGCACTGCAGGTTCAGAGGACAATTCTGCAGAAGAGGCCACAGAGATAGAAGAAGAAGAGGGGGTGGAGGAGGTGGCAAAATCACCACCAGCTTTTTGGAGGCGTGGTGGCGGAACAAGCTCCAACAATGAAACCTGTACTGTATCCTTCCCAGCTGCCAGCAGAGTTACCCAATGCGCCGTGAAGGAAAGGTAACATCCCTGACCTTGCCTGCTAGACCATGAGTCAGCGGTAATATGAACCCTGCTGCTGACCGCCCTGTCCAACGAGGCCAAAACATTGCCTTCCACATCACGGTAGAGAGCTGGAATGGCCTTACGTGAAAATAAATTTATTTTGGGAACCTGCCTCTGTGGGACAGCATATTCCACAAATTCACGAAGGGGGCAGAGTCTACCAGCTGAAAAGGCAGCAGTTGAAGTGCTAGCAATTTGGCCAAGCTAGCATTAAGACGCTGAGCATGTGGATGGCTGGGACAGTATTTTTTTTGCTTTCAATAGTTTTTATTGAAAAAAGACAAAATGGTTCACATACAATAGAAACATTTTAAAGAATACAGCATAATAGCAAATCTGACAGTCTATGTTAAAGCAAGCCCATTGTAGGCTCAGTCATTAGTTCACTTGTTAAATTAACCATAACATGAGTACCAATAAGTATCTTTAGATAGGCATATCCTATTATTGTTATTAAAACCTAATATGACCCTCCTGAGTCCCCCATGCAAAACAATTCAAGGAACTTTAAGGGGTACAAGTGTTCGGGATGCTCCGATCCGCCCCAAAAGGGAACTCACTGCGGATCAGACCTCCCCGGACACCTCCACCCCTCCCCGAGCGAGAAAGGAAAGTTCTGCTCTTGAAGAAATAACCAACTCTCATTCAATTAACAGGATATACTATCCTAAATTAAGATGATATTGATAAGTACTTGAGCAAGATCCGAGACTAAATGTCTCACCAGGTTTGTAGGCAGGAATCAGTGAAATCGAGGAAGAAAAAAGGCAGAGTATTAAAGAACAGAGAATAAGAAAGATGCAAGAAAGAAAAGAAAAATATAAGAGACAGTTAGGTAGAAAGAAAGTCTCTCAGGTCGTCTGGGGAGAGGGAGTACACGAGGCTGTTACTGTTCCCGAAAAGGGAGAAGTATGAGTGAATTGCAACCAGGGCTCCCAAACCAATTCAAAGATCTGCTCTCTATCCATCAGGATGCTGGCCATCTTTTCTTGTACCATTATCCACATAACCTTGCGCTTAACCGCTGCCCAAGGTATTGAGGGTTTTTTCCAATATTTTGCTATAGTGATTCTTGTTTGTGTACGTTGCCGAACGAGAGAAGTAAGAGTGCCGGAGGTTTTAGTGATATCGTTTTATAACCTTTTTTGGGAGTTATGGAACCCGTCGCCAATTCGCGTT
>BLSH010345421.1:121530-136564 GCA_018402905.1 Glandirana rugosa | reverse complement strand
GCTGCACCGGTTTTTGCACTCTCTAGCTTTAGTAAACCAAGCCCATAGTGTACACTCAATACACTGTGTGCATATATATATATATATATATATATATATATATATATATATATATATATATATATACACACTAGACTGTATATATTTTAAGACACCACATCAAGTGTACTATATACTGTACGTACACCCCCGAATGCACGGATATATAATGTACACTTAATACGCTGTGGGTATATATACTAGACTGTATATATTTTAAGACACCACGTCAAGTGTAGTATATACCGCGTGTACACCCCTGAATGCACAGATATATATAGTGTACATTCAATACGCTGTGTGTATATATATATATATATATATATATATATATATATATACACACACTAGACTGTATATATTTTAAGACACCACGTCAAGTAGTATACTATATACCGTACACCCCCGAATGCACGATATATAATGTACACTCAATACACTGTGCGGGTGTATATATATATATATATATTAAACTACATATATTTTAATACACCACAGTGTACTATATACCGTATGTACACCCCCAAATGCACTGATATATAGTGTACACTCAATACTCTGTGTGTGTGTGTATATATATATATAGTATCTCACAAAAGTGAGTACACCCCTCACATTTTTGTAAATATTCTATATATATATTTTTATATTTTCATGTGACAACACTGAGGAAATGACTCTTTGCTACAATGTAAAGTAGTGAGTGTACAGTTTGTATAACAGTGTAAATTTTCTATCCCCTCAGGATAACTCAACACACAGCCATTAATGTCTAAACCGCTGCCAACAAAAGTGAGTACACCCCTAAGTAAAAATGTCCAAATTAGGCCCAAAGTCTCAATATTTTGTGTGGCCATCATTATTTTCCAGCACTGCCTTAACCCTCCTAGTCATGGAGTTTACCAGAGCTTCACAGGTTGCCACTGGAGTCCTCTTCCACTCCTCCATAACATCATGGAGCTGGTGGATGTTAGAGACCTTGCGCTCCTCCACTTTCCGTTTGAGGATGCCACACAGATGCTCAATAGGGTTTAGGTCTGGAACATGCTTGGCCAGTCCATCAGCTTCTTTAGCAAGGCAGTGGTCACCTTGGAGGTGTGTTTGGGGTCTTTATCATGTTGGAATACTGTCTTGTGGCTCGATCTCCGAAAGGAAGAGATCATGCTCTTCTTCAGTATGTCACAGTACATGTTGGCATTCATGGTTCCCTCAATGAACTGTAGCTCCCCAGTGCCGGCAGCACTCATGCAGCCCCAGACCATGACACTCCCACCACCATGCTTGACTGTAGGCAAGACACACTTGTCTTTGTACTTCTCACCTGGTTGCAGCCTCACACACTTGACACCATTTGAACCAAATACGTTTATCTTGGTCTCATCAGACCATAGGACATAGTTCTAGTAATCCATGTCCTTAGTCTGATTGTCTTCAGCAAACTGTTTGCAGGCTTGCTTGTGCATCATCTTTAGAAGAGGCTTTCTTCTGGGACGATAGAAATGCAGACCAATTTGATGCAGTGTGCGGCATATGGTCTGAGCACTGACAGGCTGACGACCCACCTCTCCAACATCTGCAGCAATGCTGGCAGCACTCATACGTCTATTTCCCAAAGACAACCTCTGGATATGACGCTGAGCACGTGCGCTCAACTGCTTTGGTCGACCATGGCGAGGCCTGTTCTGAGTGGAACCTGTCCTGTTAAACCACTGTATGGTCTTGGCCACCATGCTGCAGCTCAGTTTCAGGGTCTTTGCAAACTTCTTATAGCCTAGGCCATCTGTATGTACAGCAACAATTCTTTTTTTCAGATCCTCAGAGAGTTCTTTGCCATGAGGTGCCATGTTGAACTTCCAGTGACTAGTATGAAAGAGTGAGAGTGATAACACCAAATTTAACACACGTGCTCCCACCTGAGACCTTGTAACACTAATGAGTCACATGACACCGGGGAGGGAGATGGCTAATTGGGCCCAATTTGGACATTTTCACTTAGGGGTGTACTCACTTTTGTTGCCATCGGTTTAGACATTAATGGCTGTGTGTTGAGTTATTTTGAGGGGACAGCAAATTTACACAGTTATACAAGCTGTACACTCACTACTTTACATTGTAAAGAAATGTAATTTCTTCAGTGTTGTCACATGAAAAGATATAATAAAATATTTACAAAAATGTGAGGGGGTGTACTCACTTTTGTGAGATACTGTATATGCTAGACGGTATATACAGTATATCACAAACTCACTCAAAGTTCCCGCAAACGCCCCATAATGTTCAGGATGCGCGCCGAACAGGCAAACCTTCAATGTTCGAGTCGAACGCATCCCTAGTCCCTATACCCAACAACCCCCTTCATGATGAAAAGTAAAATCAATCTTAAAGCTTGAACACAGTTTTGCAACATTGACACATGTTAGGAAAACTATACATATCATCATAGCTATTTCCTACATCCCTTGGAAGATGTTCTATGTTTTAGAGCGGGGTTAAACTGTGGCATCATCACGCCAGCTAAGGTGGGTCGTGTTTGTTAGTGCGCCTAGGTAAACAACCAATGTAAAATAATAATAATAATAATAATATGAGCAGCTGCTGTCTATGCTTTCCAATGGATGGGCTGGTAATGAATAGATATCAGGCAACGCTTGCTTAACCACTTGACCACTGGGCACTTAAACCCCCTTCCTAACCAGACCAATTTTCAGCTTTCAGTACTCTCACATTTTGAATGACAATTACAATGCAACACTGTACCCATATTAAATTTTTGTCCTTTTTTTCACACAAACAGAGCTTTCTTTTAGTGGTATTTAATCACCATTGGGGTGTTTATTTTTTGAGCAATACATGGAAAAATACCGAAAATGTTGTAAAAAAATGCATTTTTCTTTATTTCTGTTATAACATTTTGCAAATTAGCAACTTTTCTTCATAAATTTTGGCCAAAATTTATACTGCTATATATCTTTGGTAAAAATAACCCAAATTAGTGTATATTATTTGGTCTTTGTGAAAGTTATAGATTCTACAAGCTATGGTGCCAATCACTGAATATTGATCACACCTGATACACTGACGGCCTATCTCATTTCTTGAGGCTCTAACAAGATAGAAAAGTACAAATACCCCCTAAATGACCCCTTTTTGGAAAGTAGACAGTCCAACGTATTTAGTAAGAGGCATGGCAAGTTTTTTTGAAGTTGTCATTTTTTCCCACAATTCTTTGCAAAAAGAAGATTTTTTTTTTCAGTTTTTTTTTCACAAAATTGTCATATTAACAGGTTATTTATCACACCCAGCATATGCATACCACCAATTACACCCCAAAACACATTCTACTACTCCTCCCGAGTATGGTGATACCACATGTGTGAGACTTTTACACAGCCTGGCCACATACAGAGGCCTAACATGCAGGGAGCGCCATCAGGCGTTCTAAGGACATAAATTACACATATAATTTCCTGACTACCGCTTGCACTTTTGAAGGTCCTGGAGCACAAGGGCAATGAACACCCCAACGTATATTCTAGGAGGCATAATGAGTCTTTTGAACGGTTAATTTTTTCCACAGGATTTTGGAAAATGTGGAAAGAAAATGAAAACGCATTTTTTTTTACACAAGGTTGTCCATTTATATAATATTTCTAACACACAGCATGTACCCAGCAAAAATGACACCCTAAAATATATTATGCTACTCGTCCCGAGTATGACGATACCACATGTGGGACACTTTTACACAGCCTGGCCACATACAGAGGCCCAATATGCAGGGAGCACCATCAGGCGTTCTAGGGGCATACATTTCAAATCTAATTTGACTACCTATTACATTATTGTGAGGCACTGTGGTGGCACTGATGGGCGCTGTAGTGGCACTGATGGGTGCTGTAGTGGCATGGATGTGTCATTGATGAGAACTGATGTGGTATGGATGAACATGAATGAGGCATAAATGAGCACGAATGGGGGTGTATAAGCCATAGATGGGGATGACTGCACACGGATGGATGGGTGAGCAGGGATGCATTGGTGAGCACGCATGCATGGGTGAGTACGGATGGATGGCTGAGCATGGATGGATGGGGGAGCACAGATGGATGGCAGAGCACGGATGGATGGTGGAGCATAGATGCATGGGTGAATACGGATGAGGCTGGATGGGTGAGCACGGCCGGATTGGTGAGCATGGATGAGGCTGCATGGGTGAGCATGACTGGATTGGTGAGCACAGATGCATGGGTGAGCATAGATGGATGGCGGAGCATGGATGCATGGGTGAGCATGCATGCATGGGTGAGCACAGATGGATGGCAGAGCACGGATGCATGGCTGAGCATGGATGCATAGGTGAACATGAATGCATGGGTGAGCACGAATGCAAAGGTGAGCACGGATGGATGGCGGAGCACGGATGCATGGGTCAACATGGATGCATGGGTGAACACGGATGAGGCTGGATGGGTGAGCATGGATGAGGCTGCATGGGTGAGCATGATTGGATTGGTGAGCACGGATGCATGGGTGAGCATGGCTGGATGGGTGAGCATGGATGCATGGGTGATGGATGAGTGAGCACGGATGGGTGGGCACGGATGCATGAGTGACGGATGAGTGAGCACGGATGGGTGAGCATGGGTGACAGATGAGTGAGCACGGATGGGTGAGCACGGATGCATGGGTGACAGATGAGTGAGCACGGATGGGTGAGCATGGGTGATGGATGAGTGAGCACGGGTGCATGAGTGATGGGTGAGTACGGATGGCTGAGCTTGGATGGGTGGGCATGGATGCATGGGTGACGGTTGGGTGAGCACGGATGCATGGGTGACGGATGGGTGAGCACGGACGCATGGGTGACGGATGGGTGAGCACGGATGCATGGGTGACAGATGGGTGAGCACGGACGCATGGGTAACAGATGGGTGAGCATGGATGCATGGGTGACAGATGGGTGAGCATGGATGGGTGAGCACGGACTCATGGGTGATGGATGGGTGAGCGCGGATGCATGGGTGACGGATGAGTGAGCACGGACACATGGGTGATGGAAGGGTGAGCACAGATGCATGGGTGACGGATGGGTGAGCACGGATGCATGGGTGACGGATGGGTGACCACGGATGGGTAAGCATGGATGTATGGGTGACAGATGGGTGAGCATGGATGCATGGGTGACGGATGGGTGAGCATGGATGCATGGGTAACGGATGGGTGATGGGTGGGCACGGATGGGTGGGCATGGATTCATGGGTGACGGATGGGTGAGCATGGGTGACGGGTGGGCATGGTTTTATGGGTGACTGATGGGTGGACACAGATGGGTGGGCATGGATGAGGGTGTGGGCATGAGTGAAGCTGGATGGGGGTTCCTGCCTGGCACACAGCGGTGCTTTGGGCACTTCAGATCCTGCCCACAGCACCGCTGCATCTCCTCTCTCCCCCCTCTCCCCCCTCTCCTGTCACACTGCACCGATAGGGGAGAGACAAGCCGGCACTTCCGCCGGCTTGTTTACATGTGATGCTCCGTCATTTGACGGAGCAATCACATGGTAAACGGCCGCTCCAAGTGGCCATTTACCGTGATCCGTGACCCGGCGGTCACGGATGCTCCCAGGTGCGTGCCCCCAACAATGAGTGCCACTTGCAGCCGTGTAACTACGTTACACGGTCGGCAAGTGGTTAACAAATTAATTATACTAAAGATATTATAGTGACTACTAGAAACTTCACTAAATTGGTGATTTCAAACAATGATTCAATATATCCATCAATAGAAAAAGGGACATTGTGCAAAAAAATTGTGCAAAAAAAGTCCTTTTGTGCAATATAAAGTGCTTTGGGCCTTATTCCCAGGGTATCCCCTGTGCTTCCACCACGTGCAATGGTATGATCACCCCACACTCACCAGATGTTGGTGACTTCCTTGCCGTATAGCAAGGAAAGTCAGCTGAGCTTGTAGGTCTATAGGTGTCCGTTTATAAAGCAGTGTAAAAAATCCACTGCACAGTTCTCCGGTAGAGTTGAGCGAACCCGAACTGTAAAGTTTGGGTTCATACCGGACTTTAGGGTGTCCATGTCCCGAACCCGAACCCGGACATTTGAGAAAACGTCCGGGTTCGGGTATTTTTTCGCGCCTGTTGAATAGCTGCAGGGTAGCCAATCAACAAGCGTTTCACTCGTTTACCCTTAGAAGCCATCACAGCCATGCCTACTAATGGCATGGCTGTGATTGGCGAGTGCATCATGTGACCCACCCTCTATATAAGCTGGAGTCACGTAGTGCTGCATGCCACATCATCTCATACTAGTGTAGGGAGAGGATGCTGCTGCTGCTGTGAGGGACAGATTAGCTTTAGAAAATCATCTCATACTAGTGTAGGGAGAGGATGCTGCTGCTGCTGTGAGGGACAGATTATCTTTAGAAAATCTGTTAAAAACAGTGATTTATTGGTGGGTGGGTACATTTTGTTTGCTAAGCAAAGTGCCTCATATAAAACCTAAGCAATTTTTCTGTTTGTTAGGTGGGTGTTTGCAGCCATTTTTGCAAGTGCAGTGCACTTGCAACTGCTTGTGTGTCAGGGAAACTACTTTAATCGTGTTCCGTTAGTTCAGTTGGAAACATTTTGGGATATTTAAATACTGCTTTTACATTGCAGTTAGACAAATTCAATTTTTTTTTTTTGTGCAAAATATTACATTTGCGGCCAGCGGGGCATTTCTTGCACAAAATTAAAAAAAAGGGGCTACATTGCTGATTTAAAAAAAAATATTCGAAATACTACATTTGCGGCCAGCAGTGCTTTAAAAAAAAAAGAATAATAAAATAGTGCTACATAGTACATTTGCACCTTGCTGTGCATTTCTTGCACAAAATTAAAAAAAGTGCGTCGACACCGCCACGGTCACTGCCTCCTCAACCTCCCTCTCCACCTCCTCCTCCATTTTTTATTTTTTTTATGTGATTTTAAGTTATTTCCCTATCCACATTTGTTTGCAGCGCACTTGTCCTACTCTTACCCCCATTTTAGTGCCCAAAAGTTCGGGTCACCATTGACTTCAATGGGGTTCGGGGTCAAGTTCGGGTCAAGTTCGGGGCCGAACTCGAACTTTTTCGCGAAGTTCGGCCGAACCGGGCGAACCTGAACATCCAGGTGTCCGCTCAACTCTATTCTGCGGCATTCTTGTTCTCGTTCTCCCCTGTGTGCCTGTTTATTAGGCGGTGTAGATCCCTTCATCGTTTGTGAAGTGAAGTGAAGTGATCTACAAATGCTTCAAACAGTGGAGAATGCCATAATCTCGTGAGACATTACGAGATTACGGCACCAGAAATTCACAGAAACACAGAGATGTCGGTTTATTAAGCAGTAATAAATTATCACTGCTCAGTAACGGACATTCTTGGAGGAGCCCGCCCAAATAGTTAATAAAATTATTAGCCCCCCTACACTATATATGTATATATAAACACACACATCATATACATGTATATACATATATACACATATACAGGGCAGGGGGCCATGGCTACTGTGTTGGGGGGTCTGAACAAGGCAGGAGGAAGTCTATAATCTTCCTCCTTTTCCGGGATTCTCTCTTCACCACCCCAATTCTCCACCTCTGAGCTGGAGAATCGGGGAGTGTGAATTCTGACCCAGATCGCCAGTGAAGAGCGGAGATCGCAGCTTCATAAACTGGCCGTTTCTATGTCAGTGAATGACAGCTGATCTGTGTGTGGAGATAATCGGTGGAGAACGGGGTTCTCTTCCGATTATCTCTGCTTTATAAAGCAAGCGTTGCCTGATATCTATTCAATAGCTGGCTTATGTTCCCTTATTTTGTGGGTATACAACTTGAGGTTTATTACATTTACTGGGAAAACTGCTACACTATGTGGATTCTTCCTCCTTTTTTCACACATGAGACCTGGTGCTAGCATATGTGGTTACCATTCTTTTGCACACAGAGAGCCATCCATCCTGCTGAGAGTGGTTTAAAGAGGTTTAAGACCTCCTCTAGCATGAAATCGTTCTTTGGTAAGCAGTTCTATGTGGCGGTGGCTGGGGAACTGAAGTTGGTGAAGGAGATTTAATATAGAATTTATATATGTTTTGGACTTTATCATTTTGTTTAAACTTTATGGTTGATTTTGGGTATTTAAAGTGGATATAAACCCCATTCATGAAATCTGACCAGGGCACATATATCTGTAGTATTTACTTACCTCTCTCCAAAGCCCTAAGTCCCGTGTCTTTCTGCTGCTTTGCTCCTCTGTTATCAGCGTGAGCACTTCTGACAAGCTCTCCGACACAGGAGATAAAAGCAGCTGGAAATTTGTGTCAGGGAGGTAACTTAGAGTCAGATAAGCAGAGAGCTTGTCTATTCACAGCACAGCTCTGCAAGTTTCTTCGTTCCTCTGCCTATGTGGAGAGGGGTGTGCCTTTCCTCCAATCAGTTCTCACACAGTATTTGCCCAAACTTTCCTCCCACTGCTGAAACAGGAAGACTTTCTAAAGAGTCTAGAAAATGGAAAACAGCGGATATACACGTAAAACTTGTATATGTAGGGAGATTTGTTTCATCTCTGTGGAACTTCTGAGGTTGTTCAGTTCACTGGGTATATGTGAAGATTTACATCCTCTTGAAATATGACAGTGCAACGTATTATTTATATGTATTTATTAAGGAGAAAAGATATATTGTATCTTGTTCTCCATTTAAGAGGACAAAAAAAAAAACAGGGGCGGGCTGTATAGTGACTGATAACTATGATAGCCAATGTGATCAGGAAATATGATTCCTGGCTTCCGATTGTTAGTACGAGACCCAGAGCTGACAGTGACAGTTATTTCTCTGAGCTGGAAGCATGCTCTGAATTGTGCACTCTCAGTGCAAACACTTGTATGCATATAGTGGCCCAACGTGCATATATGCATACACTCCACCAGAAGGGGTTAACTAATATACCACAGGTAAAAGGGTCATAAAACACACATAAACCTAAAGGATCCTCATTAAAAAAAGAACAGAATATGTAAAAAAAGCTAACACTTTTTCTAAGCCTTAAAGGAGAACTTCATTCAAATAATCAAACTACTATGCAACCAGCAATATAACCTTGAAAGTATTTAATGCTCTTAACCATTACATGTTTCAAAAAGTCCTTTAATTGAGATCTGAACTGTTGTACCAGGTGCCCCTCCATACACATCCAAGAATTTAGCATCTGACGAGCGCACCCTTTATTGTTATCAGAGAGGTAGCAGCCTAGAACCAGAACAGACAGGGTCCACACATACTATATTTTTTTTATCATGCTTCTTTGAAGAAAATCATTTATGGTAGGTCTATCAGAACCAAATTTTAACTTTTATTGGTCCAGTTCTATCACACATACATCAAGACTGTTGGGTGATATCCTCATGTAAATGAGCCCTTAAAGGAAATTTGTCATTTAAAAAAAAAAAAAAAAACAACACTGTAGTTATAAAGTGCAGGCACTTGGAGCAGCTTATTGTCTGTTTGGGCCAAATGCCTGGTAGCAATTACTGACAGTTTCAAAGCTTTCCAGTCTATTCCTGAATGATTCACATTCCTATTGGCCAGTGAAGCTGTTCCTCATGGTGATGGGCGAATAGAAATGTGAGGGCATGCTTTTTTTTATTTAGATGTTGTCTCTTTAACCTATCCTGTGTCAAATTCACTTTAGTGAAAACTCAGTGTTTAATACATATACTTAAAGCGGAGTTCCACCCAAAAGTGGAACCTCCGCTTATCTGCTTCCCCCCCCCCCTCTGGTGCCACAGTTGACACCATTCAGGAGGGAGCGGGTACCGGGTTTTGACAGGTTCCCTTTCCTACTTCTGGGAGACAGTGCCGCGGCGCCATCCCTTGGAAGTTTGGCCCCCCTTCCTCCACCACCGGACCAGTTAGAAAGTGCAGTGCGCTTCGCACATGTGCAGTAGGAAGCCAGCTGTGAAGCTAAAAGGCTACACTACCGGTTTCCCTTACGATGAAGCGCGGTGGCAGCACCCAACAGCTAATAAGAAAATCGGCTGGGGTGCCAACATTGTGGGCTCCATGGACAAGTAAGTGTCCATATATTAAAAGTCAGCAGCTACAGTATTTGTCCCCAGGTGGAACATCGCTTTAACCAGTTGCCGACCAGCCACCGTCATTATACGGCGGCAGGTCGGCACGTATCTGCAAAATGACGTACTGGTATGTTGCCCCTTTAAATCGATAGAGCAGGCATGCGTAGAGTTGCCACATCATCCCTTTAATCCAGGACACATATTAATTACACAGGTTCTGTGGCTGATTAAGGTGGTAATTAAACTCACTTGGCGCCTTGTCTGCATTAAATTAACCTCAGAACCTGTGTAATTTATATGTGTCCTAGATTAAAGGGATGATGTGGCAACCCTAGGTATGCGTGAGCGCCTGCTGCATGGCAGAGAAGTCGATGCGCGTGGCCGGCGGCTGCGATGTCCGTCAGCCACCCGCAATCGCGGGATAGAGAGACAGAACGAGGATCTGTTAGTGTACACAAACAAATCCCCGTTCTGTCACGGAAGTGGAGAGAGATTGTCTGTTCCCAGTAATCGGGAACAGCTTTCTCTCTCTCTACCCCCAGTCAACACACTCCCTCCAGAGTTAGAAACACCTCCCAGGGAACACATTTAACCCTTTCATCGCCCCCTAGTGTTAACCCCTTCCCTGCCAATGACATTTATACAGTAATCAGTGTATTTTTATAGCTCTGATCGCTGTATAAATGTCAATGGCCCCAAAAATGTGTCAAAAGTGTCCAATCTGTGTGCCGCAATATCGCAGTCCCGCTAAAAATTGCTGATCAATGCCATAAATAGTAGAAAAAAAATAATAATAAAAATGCCATAAAAATGCCATAAATATATCCCGTATTTTGTAGACACTATAACGTTTGTACAAACCAATCAATATATGCTTATTGCAAATTCTTTTACCAAAAATATGTAGAAGAATATTTGTTTTTTTATATTTTATCATATTTTTTTTTATAGCGCAAAAAAAAAAAAAAATTCAGAGGTGATCAAATACCACCAAAAGAAAGCTCTATTTGTGGGAAAAAAGGCTGTGAACTTTGTTTGGGTACACGACCGCGCAATTATCAGTTAAAGTGATGCAGTGCCATATTGCAAAAAGTGCTCTGGTCAGGAAGTGGGTAAATCCTTCTGGGGCTGAAGTGGTTAATATGATTGGAGAAAATTTTCCTTATTTGGTTGCACTTGATCTCATGGACAAATAATTTTCCATTTTAATATCCTGGTTTCCTGTTCCCTGTTTCTGCTAATGACACTCAATACCAGGTCTAATTTCTTAAATAGGAAGAAACATGGGGATAACCCTGTTGTCCCAGCCCTGGTTCAGTAGTCCCGGCCAGGTACAGGGAGAAGGAAACACACTGCGGCATGAACTATTATCACCATAGGTGTGCGCAGCCTATTGCATTAGGGTGTGCACTCCAAAGCTCAAACACATGGTACCGATCACTCAGTGTGTCCATTCAGAAAGGTAAAGGGCCAGTAAATTACATATTTACAGGCCCTTTCCCCCACCTATCGTAAAACATCCCCCTGTGTGTGCCTGTAGCAGCAGCCAGTGGGAGAGTAGAGGAAGCAAGCCGGCAGCATTGTATGGGGATCCAGGGCAGTTGGGGGAATCTTTGCTGCTCGGGTTGATTAGGGGATGCCCAGGCACACCTGACACACCCTGTGCGCACGCCTATGATTATCACATAAATGTTTATTGAAAAAATCAAGTATATAAAGAAAAAATAGAAACCGCAGACCTTGTCAAGAAGAAATAAAAACTTAGGACAACATTGTCATACGTAGTTAAAAACAGCTGCCCAGGTTCACAGACACTCATCCTCACGCACAACATACAGGAACACAGTCTATGATGTTAACTCCAGATTAGTGCTTGATGTGTCAAATATCCTGGCAGTATACCAAAGTGAAGTGAAGGGCTGAACAGCTCATTTAGTTTGTGTGGTAATGGACAAAAATGATAACAATGGCACCAAACCAGACTGTTAAGTGTCCAGGGTGGGTGACAGCTGCATGGATGTAAGACAGAGTGGGGGGGAGGGGAGCAACAACCAGGAATGACAAGTTCAGGGGAACTAGGGAGCAGCCCGCAGGCTATTAGGGTGTAGAGGCAGAGTAGTGCTTAGCTGACATGGATGTGATTAGTAGTAGTGATTAGTAGTGTTATACAGCCAGGAACAGTGTACGTCTGAACTACACATAGGGAACGTAATATAATGTAATATATAGTATATTTGTCCTCCCTACATGTCGCCCCTCCCCTTTTTTTTTAATCATCCCCTGTTTTTTTCCTGTTTAATATTGGCTTCTGGGAAAGAGACTGCAGGAACCTGGTATTGCACTTGTGATCTACTAACCACAGGCGCAATGCTTCGCACTGTGAGAAAGAATAATAATAAATGCACATTTTTCCCCTGCAAAAACAGGTACATTTATCATTTTTTAAAGGTGAACGTTGCCTTTAAACTGTGTGTCCCAGCATTGTTTAAAATGAAACCTAGTTCTAGTGGTTGTGGTGGGTCCTGTAGGGTTTTGGCACTAGAATGATCAGCTGTCAGTGACCAGTGGTAAGCATTGCTTATAAACCTGCTTTAATAAACACCCCACAGCCATGCCCCCCCCCCCCCCCATGACAACAGATCACTTAAGCCTCGTACGACTGCCCGTCCAACTTTTCTGAAAATTGTCTGCCTGTGATTTTGTCTAGCATACTGATGGTAGTCAACTTATCGTTCAACAAAGCCGAATGTAGTGACATATTAGGAGCGTATAAAGAGGAAGTTCAGGTGAATGTGAATTGTGAATTACGGACATGCAGGTTTAAACGACTGAACACTTCCTGGATTCCGAGCATGCGTGTTTGCACTTCCAAATTTTGTTTGACCAACCTCTGTACACATGAGCCGAAAATCGGACGACGCCTTGTTGGCAGACAAAAGTTTGCTAGTCTTCTCATACAACTTCTGTTGGACGATAATTGAAAATTGGCTGTTAAATGGTACGTAATAACTGTCGGATTATGGCACAAAAGGCTGTCGTATGACTTTTTTCTGCCGATAGTTGTACCGTGTGTACGAGCCTTAAAGTGGTTGTCTGGTCTACAGGAAAAAAAAAAAAAACACCTGCAAGACAAAAGGCATTGCATACTAGCTCATTATGAAATACTCACCTTAGATCAACACTGTTGCAGTTGTAACTGAGCACCGATGTGACCAGCGTTATTTTGTGCCTGTCTTCTTTCAAGATCGCAGGCTCCAGCCAATCACAGTGTGGACTCCAGTGATGTGATTGGCTGGAGCTGCGCTGACGTCACTCCTACGCATGCGCACGGAAGCCGTCATTTGTGGCACACTAAGGCGTTTTACAGGCGCTATTTAGCTAAAAATAGCGCCTGAAAAGCGCCTCAGAAGTCCAACCCAATCCACCCCAATGTGAAAGCCTGAGTGCTTTCACACTTGGGCGGTATGCTTGCAGGACGTTACAAAAAGTAAAGTGCAGTGAGCGGTAATATACCACTCCTCCACTGTCCCTGGCCATTGAAAACAGCGCTACTATAACAGCGGTAAATCCCAGCTGACACTAGCGGGGATTTACCACTACCATCCTCCGACCCAGTGTGAAAGTACCGTTAGTGAAGAAACGGCCCAGTCGGGCTGTTTCTTCACTGCGCATGTGCCGATGACGTCGGCACATGCAGATACAGTGAATATCTCCTAAACTGTGCAGGTTTAGGAGATATTCCCAGAACCTACAGGTAAGCCTTATTATAAGCCTACCTGTAATTTAAAATGGTTGTCATGACTTGACAACCACTTTAAGACACTGAGATAGTGACCTACTGCTTGCTGAAAACATCAAGTAATAAATCACTCCTATGAGTGAACCATTGTTGCAGGGGCACATGGAGGGCTTCATTAGGTTCTCCCTTGACTTTATCCAACCACTAATAAAAAAGTGGGGAAAAAAAATCAATAGCAAGAATAATCTATTAAATAACATAATTAGTGAAAAAGAAAAAGTACTACACTATTGTGATAATACAAAGCAAATAATAAACATATGCACACTATAATTAAATCAATCTGACTCCACAAAAAATGATGAACAGTGACACCTCCACCTAATCCCCTGATGACGTCACTCTAACAAAACGTGTAGGGAAGAGATTAGTTGTCCAGGAGGTAGAGAGACACATACACTGCTGGCTGTCTGCTTGGATCCATCCATGAGTAATGGCTCTACACATGTGTTTACACTCTGGGGTTGATTTACTAAAACTGGCGAGTGTAAAATCTGGTGCAGCTCTGCATCAAAAACAATCTGCATAAAAAAAATCAGCTTTCAGGGTTTATCAAAGCTTAATTGAACTAACTGAAGTTAGAAACTGATTGGCTACCATGCACAGCTGCATCAGATTTTGCACTCCAATTTTAGGAAATGAATCCCTCTGTAGCTGAGTGATAGTTCTCATTTGTTCCTTAATAGTGTTGAGCGAACCCGGACTGTAACGTTCGGGTCCGTACCGAACTTTAGGGTGTCCGTGGCACGGACCCGGACCCGGACATTTCAAAAATCGTTCGGGTTCGAAGTAAAGGATTTTAACCTCACGTTTTAGACTACGTCGACACGTACCATCGGTTAGTCAAAGATTGAAGTCAATCAAGTTAATTCGAAACTATTTGGGACTTTCGACTAAAAAAAATACGTCTAACAAAAACTACGTCTCGACGTGGTCTAAAATGTGAGCGGTCAAAATCATTTAGTTGGGGTCTCACATTTGTGTACACATCTCGGTAATGAGTACCTACCTAGGTTCGTCTGTCGGTCGTCACATACACAGAGAGATGGAGGACCTGTTGATTAGAGAAGGGATGTGCAAAACAATCTCACTGCAG
>BLSH010345421.1:61699-74288 GCA_018402905.1 Glandirana rugosa | reverse complement strand
AAATCACTGACCAGACCATTCATACCCATGCATGGCACTATCTCACTAACAAAAACCCACAACCAAAAGGAATTACTATATTCTATAACCTACTCCATCAGAAACAGATATTTCTCAAATCCCGTCCCTACTTACAATGGGAAACAGACCTCGGACAAACCTTCACAGACCTACAATGGCTGAAGGCCTTAAGGACAATTCAGAAAACTACTTGTAGCTCCACCTTACGTGAAATCTCCACAAAAATCACATTAAGATGGTATCTGACTCCAGCTAAATTGGCTCACTTCTCTCCGCAGTTCCCAAACCATTGCTGGAGGAAATGCGGAGGAAAGGGGACTATCTTCCACATTCTATGGGAATGCCCGAAACTCCACAAGTTCTGGGAAGACATTTTTCAAACTATATCTAACATTGCCCAACCAAACATTGAACCAAATCCAAGTCTAGCCCTCCTATCCCTAGGCACAGACTCCCTCCCGGGATTTTCCAGATATGCAAGCACCCACATACTCCTAGCAGCCAGGCTAACCCTAACTAGACATTGGAAAGACCCTGAACCCCCCTCTATAGAGGAAGTGTTCTCCGTAACAGATACACACTACTCCTACGAGACGATAATGACTTCATCAGCAGAACACGCACAGAAACTAGCTAGGCAGTGGGCACCTTGGCGAAGATGGTACTATGACTTCCAAACTCACACCGCATAATTAGAAAGAGCTAACTCAACTCGGAAAGACAGACATAGGGAAAACACGACCAACTTTGAGTAAGAGACGGTCCATCCCACGACCCGGACTAGAAATGTTCCTATTGAGGAGTCCGGGTAGTGGGGAATAGGACCAAACCCGCATTAGTATGCCCAGATAGCGCACACACAATCCCTCCATAACTAAGGAGCAAGACGTGGTAAGGAGCAAAGAGATGAGGTGGTCAGAGAAGCCTGCAAAATGTACTAGATTTACAACTGACTCTAGGTTCATCATCCTAACTGATAACTCTGTTAAGGGAATCCCCCCTGGGGATACCATTTACTTCTTTACAATAATCCTTGTAACCTGTTATGTTATATTTCCTTTTTCTCCATTGTACGCTTACATAGCTGTATACTACATGGGAGCCCGGTTATCCCAATATATTATGTAAACAACACATAATGAATGATGATACTCTTGTCAACATGTTGTAACTACAATCTTTCAATAAAAATGTAATGATAAAAAAAAAAAAAAACATTATAAAAACATGACATACATAAAAAAAAAAAAAAAAATAATAGTAAACAGCAACAAAACATTACAGGTATGCATAAAAAAAACAATAGAAAGAGCAATAGAAAGAGAATAGAGAGAAAATAGAGATAGAAAAACAAGAAAGTACAACTGTTTTTGGCTTTTATTATTTTATATTTTTTTTTTGGTTTTTATAACTTTTTTTATTTTTGGTACGCTTTTTTTTTTTTATAACAGTAAAGGTTAGGGTCTCTAAAAATGCGATAACATCTTTGGAGACCCTGTGAACGTGTGCCCTATTCCTGTGTAGTGCTGTTCCCTATGCTAATACTCAACTAGTGTATGGTAGCGCTCAAAACAGTCACTGATTCAGAGACCAGGCTTGTCAAAACAGGAGGGGCAATAGTAACAGGCGTCACTCCTGTATCCTCGTCATTGGCAGACACTACATGTTTTTTGGGGGGCTCGTTGGGTAGGGGTACCGGGGATGGCATGTGGAAAATGGCTTCTATGCAGCCGGCTCACTGCATTTCGATTGGGAACGTGGGGTGCAGAACCAGCTGGATATACAGCAGGGCTCTGATGATCTCTTCCTGGAATTAAAGGAGAGGTCCAGTCCGTCCTTATGCTGTGTATAGCACATAAGCGTTCAGCATAGCCAATTGGAATAAGTAAACAGACACTTTTTTGTACCAGCATCTGGACTTACGGGCAATTAAGTACGACAATAATAACTGGTCATTGAGGTCCACCCCTCCCATATTTTGGTTATATTCGTGGACACAGAGGGGTTTCTCCACAATGCCAGTCGCCGTTCTAATTTGGACAGCCATGTCTGCGTGAAGGGAGGAAAGAACGAAAACATTCTTTGTATCCCTGCACTTCACTGCAAGCAAATTACTACATCTCAAGCAGGCTCTCTCCCCCGACTAAGTCGGGACTCTACCAGCTGTTGGAGGAAGCCCCGGCGATTAGATTGCACGGTGCCACATGAGCCAATTTGGTGATCAAACAAGTGACTAAAAAGCGGCATGCTTGTAGTAATTGTCCACGTACAAATGGTACCTCTTCCCGGATAAGTGTGGCAGCAAGCTCCACAATTTTGCCAGCACTTCCCATGTAGTCTGGGCATCCTTCCGGCTCTAGGTGACTATCTTTGCCCTCATAAACCATAAAGCAACATGTATAGCCTGTGGCCCTGTCACAGAGCTTATACATCTTGACCCCATATCTGGCACGCTTGCTGGGGACATACTGTTTGAAAGCAAGACGGCCAGCAAATTTAATCGTCCACACACACAACTTGGTTGGGAATAAAATGTGCTGTGAACGGCTGATGTATTCATCTGAATTTTGGGTTGGCCAGTGAATGGGGGAAAGTACGGGCGCTGCATCAGTGGTGGGTGCCAATCAGGGTTTGCAAGCGCATCAGGAAGGGCACTATGGGCTCTGCGAGCCTGTCTTTGTCTTCTTCGTGGCTGCGGGACACTACTTTTGCTAGCCACACCAGCTTGAACTGCACTTATGGGACTTGCCACGTCACCAAGTGTTACTGCAGTGCTGGTTGTATATGAAAAAAATGGACCAGAATGGTGCCACCATTAAATGAAAAACAAAACAAAATAGGTGAGAGATTAGCAGCCTACTTTCATAGATGGAAACAATTTCCCATCGGTAAATAGGGTATTAGGGTGGAAAAGTTTAAGGTGCTTACTCATAAAACGCATGTGCAGTGTATAATAAAGTGCAATAAAAAATGTTATATCATATGGTTATAAATAACACAAGTGCAGTGCATATTGAAGTGCAATAGTAAGTAATGGGGGTAAATCTATGTAAACAGCAGAATTCAACAAAGTCCAATGCTAGAGTCTTTCACATAAAGACACTGTATATCTTCAATGTTGAAAGGAGGTATGCAAGCCCATCCACCAAGTGAAAGAAAACTGTGGCTATCAACAAGAAAGTCAGTTCTTCTGTAATATTAGAGTGCTCCACCACCACACGTGTAGATTCACTACGCACTCACCAGATGTATGTAAAAAACCTGCGTTTTTGTCATGAAACATTACACCGGACCACCTTCTCCACTAGGCTATCATGGATGGCTCCATAAATGCAAATCCAATTTCTCTCCCAATTCAAGTTGGGCAACAAATCTCATAAAAACAAAGGAACAAGCTTCATAGCGCAACTCAATTTATTGAAAGATAATCCATACAACGTAGTCTAAAATGTTTGCTCACATTAAAAAGTGCTGTCTGCCAGCACTAGCACGTTTAGTCTTAGTTGATTACAGTCAAATCGGTGTGCGTTCCAAGCCGCGAACCGGAAACGGAAACCGCATCAGAGGAGGCGGATGTGACCTCTATGCATTTCGTGGTAATGTACTTCCTGATGATGTGGTATTACCACGAAATGCATAGAGGTCACATCCGCCTCCTCTGATGCGGTTTCCGTTTCGCGGCTTGGAACGCACACCGATTTGACTGTAATCAACTAAGGCTGAACGTGCTAGTGCTGGCAGACAGCACTTTTTAATGTGAGTAAACATTTTAGACTACGTTGTATGGATTATCTTTCAATAAATTGAGTTGTGCTATGAAGCTTGTTGCTTTGTTTTTATGAGATTTGTTGCCCAATTTGAATTGGGAGAGAAATTGGAGTATTTGCATTTATGGAGCCATCCAGGATAGCCTAGTGGAGGAGAAGGTGGTCCGGTGTAATGTTTGATGACAAAAACGCAGGTTTTTTACATACATCTGGTGAGTGCGTAGTGAATCTACACGTGTGGTGGTGGAGCACTCTAATATTACAGAAGAACCGACTTCCTTGTTGATAGCCAGAGTTTTCCTTCACTTGGTGGATGGGCTTGCATACCTCCTTTCAACATTGAAGATATACAGTGTCTTTATGTGAAAGACTCTAGCATTGGACTTTGTTGAATTCTGCTGTTTACATAGATTTACCCCCATTACTTACTATTGCACTTCAATATGCACTGCACTTGTGTTATTTATAACCATATGATATAACATTTTTTATTGCACTTTATTATACACTGCACATGCGTTTTATGAGTAAGCGCCTTAAACTTTTCCACCCTAATACCCTAGTGCTGGTTGTATGACCAGGATGTACTAGGCCGCTGGTGCTTGCCAGGTTACCAGAAGGAGTAGTGGCGCTAGTACTGGTTCTCTGCTCCATACGAGAGCCCTGTGGTTCATGCACCTCAGCGACAGCAGAACGAGATCTGGTACGCCTGACCTAAGCAGCAGCCACTCCGTCGTCAGAGCTATCTATCATGGAGCCACTGTTGTCTACGGGAGCATATGATGAGCCTTAATTTGGCAGTGAGGCTTCCCCATCGCTCTCATCTGTCATGCTCAACGCGTAGGCCTCTTCACTAGTGTACCTCGGATTTGACATGTTGGCTTCTAAATTTATAGGTACACGTGTGACTCCCAGGCAAAAAAGTGCACCTGGTTGTCAGAGCTATTTCAAGTCGCTACCAAAATCACTGTCAGAGTTCTGTGTTTGGTAAGTGTCAGTGATCTATTGATCCTGCACTAGGATGGGGTGGGGTGGGCTGGGCTGGACAGAGGGGCTAAACGCAGGTGCTAGCAGGTATCTGGGCTGATCCCGCTAACGCCGTGTTTTTTAGAACACTAATCTAGTGGGGACGCGAATATAGATCTGATCAGATACTAGCTAACTAGCATCACCCTTGACACTTATACAGTGATCACAGGTAATGGGGCAATCAAGGGGTTAAAAACTTTATTGGGGGAGTAAGGGGGATATCTACACCTACCTAGTGCCCGAGGTTGCCGCTTATATACGGCGATTCATGGAATAGAGCCACACTGCCGCAGTAAATATGCGGTACTTGGTCGGGAACCGGTTGAGGGGACAGCAAATTTACAGTTATACAAGTTGTACACTCACTACTTTACATTGTATCGAAGTGTCTTTTCTTCAGTGTTGTCACGTGAAAAGATGTAATAAAATATTTACAAAAATGTGAGGGGCGTACTCACTTTTGTGAGATACTGTGTGTGTATAATATATATATATATATATATATATATATATATATATATATATATATATATATATATAAAAAATGACCTGGGGAATCCCTAGCTCAGTGGTAGATTAGTTGTTCAATGAAGTACAAGTCAGATGTTAACTGTGTTTAACCCCTTCCACATCGCATCATGGCAGGTAGGGGGCGCGTGCACGCACCCGCCGTACTCCGGAGGAGTGTGCATGCGGCTCGGGCGGACCCGATGTCCGCCGACGAGCTGCGATGAGCTGCCACAGCACAAGAACGGGGAACCGCCAATGTAAACACACAGTCAGTGGGGACATAGGAGATCTACTGATCCCTGTCACTGGGATCAGTTAGACCTCTTATGTCCATAACAGCCCAGCCCCCTCACAGTTAGAACACATGCAGGTACTACAGTTAACCCCTAGATCTCCCCCTGCAGGTTAACCCCTTCACTGCCAATGGCATTTACACAGTAATCAGTGCATTTTTATAGCACTGATCGCTGTATAAATGCCAATGGTCCAAAAAAGTGTCAAAAATGTCCGACATGTCTGCCCCAATATCACAGTACCGCTAAAAATCGCAGATCGCCGCCATTACTAGTAAAAAATAAGAAAAAATATAAACCCCAGAAATTAATTCTCATCATTCGTAAACGTGGCAACTTTTGTGCAAACCAATCAATAAACGCCGATTGCAATTTTTTTTTTCACCAAAAATATGAGGAAGAATATAAAAATTGGCCAAAACCGATGAAAAAAAGTTTTATTTTTTTTAATTGTATTTTAGCAAAAGTAATAACAGTTTTTTTTTGCAAAATTGTCGCTCTTTTTTTGTTTATAGCGGCAATCAGAAATGACGCAGAGGTGATCAAATATCACCAAAAGAAAGCTCTATTTGTGGGAAAAAAAAGGACGCAAATTTTGTTTGGGTACAATGTCGCACGATGACGCAATTGTCAGTTAAAATGACGCAATGCCGAATCGCAAAAAGTGCTCTGGTCCTAACGTGGGAAATCCTTCCGGGGGTGAAGTGGTTAAGGGCCTGTTAGCAGAAAACAAAACAAAAAGGCCAATATAATGTTTCCCATGCAGGGGTCTGCTCCAGCAAAATGTAGCATACACTATGGAAAATGCCACTCAGCCTTGGTTGCAATATCATGCTGTGCACTGCAGACCCATTCCTGGCCTCTAGGAAGGTGTTCCCCTGACAGCCCAGGTTTTCTTACTCCTCTGAGACTCACAGTTTTCTCTGGTCCCCAGGACTCTCTGCAAGTTGTCTCAGCTATAGTCTCCCAGACTCTCTCCAACATGGAGTGCCTTCTCTAGGATTTTGCCTTGGTTCCCAAACAGGATCACACCTCCCTCCTGGCTGCATCAACTGCTCCAACACCAACTCCTACTCCACCTGCAATTCTCGCCAGCTCATCATTATAAAGGCTGTGTACACCTGGGCACACACCCAGCTGGTTGCCCACAAAACCAGGACAGTCCCTTTGAAATCTCCAAAATATGGAGCCACATCCAGAAATACCAAAATCTGGAAAAAGCTGCAAAGCAGTTTCCTCCACTCAAAATTAACACTATGTAGCCCTGCACTGCACTCTGCAAAGGTGCATACCCTGTGTCCTTTTCTGTAACAACTTCACAGTGACAGAGGTTCACCTTTCACAATATACATACCGTGCTAGGTAACTGCTAATTCCATGCATACTATCTTTATTTATGAGAGGTGGCCTACATTAACCCACATAAATAGCAATAGTTTAGTCACAGATATAAAGTGAAGAATTGGCCTACAAAAGCTTTAATTGCACAAAGCACAATAGGATTCTTACTCAGCATGATTTCTTATTCCCTTGTCACTCGCCACTGAGGGTTGATTTAAACACAGTGTCACTGGCAGCAGGTGAGACATTAATTTTAAAAAATGCATTGTGCTGATTTACATGACTTGTTCCATCCCAGCATGGTTAGTGACTATATGTAAAAGAAAAATACATAATCAAATGAGAATTTTGAGGAATTCTCCAGAGACCAATTACTTTGGAACTCCCTTTCCTCTCTACAATGGGTACCGCACAGTTTCGCAATCCCTTATGTCAGCACCAGATTTCCACTTCACTAAATCTTGAGACAAGTTTTTCCTAAGAGCCAAGTCTGTTGAATCAGATCCAATTAGAGCTGATTTAATGTTAATTAGCCCGATGTTACTTTGTAAGCTTTTTGGCATGTGGGAGGCATGAATGGATAACTGAAGTTTACATGGAGTATGTGCTCTGTTGGCTATCCATGTAAATGTAACCAGGCTATTAGTTAGCAAAGTTTAGGGGATATTTATTTAATTATGATGGATTAGCAGGTTTTGCTGCAGTCACATATAATGTTAATTAGGGCTTTTTATGTAGATTATGTCAAAACCATGAGGTTCAGCGTTATAGATGAGTAGCTGTAATACAAAACGATTGTATCTTAGTGACTGTTGAGGATGTGCAAATGAGTCTGGATTCAGTTTATGGGGGACTCATCGTGAAGCCAGAAAACTGCAAACTTGAATCCAAACCCAATTAAAAACCATGGCAATTAATCTTGAAAATCAAATTTGGTCATTTTCAAGGCTAGTAGGCATGGGATTATCAAAATACAAGAGAAGACACCAGCACTCTGTGCTCGGCTTGCTAGATCCAGGGGAAAGATCTCACAAAACCTTAATTGAATGGTGTATGAAGGAATAATACTTTAATCACTTCTCCCCGGTACAAAGTCATATGACATTGCGGGCTTTGAGTGGCGATATCTGAATGATGCCTGCAGTTACAAGCATCATTCAGATATCTTCTTTTAGAGCCGGTGATTCCCTTCACCGTAAGAACAATCATAGTGGCTGTTCAGCCGCTTGATCGTTCTTACAGGCAGCAAGAGGGGACATTCCCCCCCCTCCCACCGCCCTCTGGTGCTTCTCCCGGATTGTCCGTGCGCTCATCCCAGATGTTTACCATAGAGATGTCTGGCAGGCCAGATTGTCCCCGAAGTCTCTATGATCTTTCAGAGGCCGCACACGATGTTATGACGTCACGCCCGACCTCTGGGTTTGAAAAAATGCAGCAGAACCGCAGAACAGAACCCCTCATTTTCCACTTCTTGATTAGAGTTTGAACAAAACTCAGTGACCTTGTCTACACACACACTAATTACAAGCAAACAGTTCACAGGTGAGGATGGTTACCTTTAATAGCCATTCAAACCCCTTTGTGTCAACTTGTGTGCATGTTATCAGGCCAAAATCACCAGGGTATGTAAACTTTTGATCAGGGTCATTTGGGCAGTTTCTGTTACCATTATTAGTTATTACTACAATATATAAAATGTATACAAGCTGGCTGGGAATAGGCTGCCTCCTGAATGGGCTGGGAACCCAAACACTGCAAGAGAGAAAAGGGATGGGGAGAGGTGCACTGTGAGACCGATTGTTTACAGCATCCTGCATGGTTGACAGCTTCCTGACACGAGTCTCCCGTGACAGCTTGCTTGCTTGGAATCCTGCCCTGGCTTCATAGTGCTCCTGCCAGTGGTTCTGGTGTGGACTGGATTTGGAACTGATGACTTTTACATGGAGCTTGTTTCAATGGCTAACACCAGCGATGTCTGTGAGTGCATAAGCTTTGTACTTTAACTTTTTTTACTAATAACAACCTGCTACACTATTGGCAGCTTGGCACTTTTCCCCCATCGCGTTTTTGTCTTGAAGAGTTTATCAAACAAAGGACATTGGGAGCTGGACACTGCCATTTGGAACATGTATGCATACAAAAAAAAAAAAAAAATTATACAGCAGACAGGGTCCTTCTAATTTTTTTTAATTTTCTTTTTTTACTTCTTTCTTTTCTTGGAGAATGAACACCCAGGGCTGTCTTTAATATTGATTGGACCCTGGGCAAACATTTTTTGGGCCCCCCACCAGCCCCCACTCTGAGACATACAATGAATAGCAGCTAGACTCAAAATCAGTTTACTGCAGCAGATCAGGCAGCGAGTGGTTGCCAGAGGTTACAGCGTATCATTACTGCTCACTGACTAGATGCTAGAGGTTACAGCACACATTACAGCTCACTGATTAGTTGCTAGAGCTTACAGCACATCATTTCTTTTTGCTGATTGGTTATTAGAGGTTACTGCACATTATGACTGCTCACTGATTGGTTGCTAGAGGTTTTGGCACATCATTACTGCTCACTGATTGGTTGCTAGAGGTTAATGCACATCATTATCGCTCACCAAGTGGTTGCTAGCGTTTACTGCGCCTTATTACTGTTCACCAATTGGTTGCTAGAGATTACTGCTCACCAATTGGTTGCTAGAGGTTATTGCCCATCATTACTACTAACTGGTTGCTAGAGGTTACTGCAAATTATTGTTGCTCACTGCTTGGTTGCTAGAGATTACAGCAGATCATCAATGTTCACTGATTTGTTGCTAATGGAAGGTTACTGCACATCATTACTACTCACTGGTTGCTAAAGGTTACTACATATCATTACAGCTCACTGGTTGGTTGCTAGAGGTTACAGCACATCATTACAGTGCAGGGTTGAGGGGTGTGCTGCATATGGAGTGCATGGTTGAGGGGTGCACTGTGTATGGAATGCAGGGTTGAGAGGTGCACTGTGTATGGAGTGCAGGGTTGAGGGGTGTGTTGTGTAGGGAGTGCAGGGTTGAGGGTTGCGCTGTGTACGGAATATAATTCAAATGTGTATCTGCGCTAAACCCAAAAAAATGTTGAAATAGATATAAATTGATGATGTAGCAGCCTGCCACTAAGGTCTATAGACAAAACCCCAAAACACAAATCAAATATATCATAAGCAGCGGCGCATCCCATAAAATATGATAAGAGAAAATCCACCTCACAATAATTGTGAAAGGATAAATTTAAAAAATTTAGTCCAGATACTGGCAAAAAAGTAGACAGAAGTTCAACCAGCTTATGCACCATAAACAGTCTCATAAAGGTAGAAGATAAAACACCCGGTAAGGAAGGGTTAAAAAACAATCCATGTGAAGAGTGACCAGGAACCTCCACCTTCTGATAATTAAAACGCTTACCAGAGCAATTTGGCTTCCAACTTAATGGAGTAGCCAAAGAGCGCTTGCAAGGATGTGTACAACTCCCTATAACAGTCAGAAGTAACTCTGTTATGTGTTCCCGCAGGTTCTTCAGTATGGTAAAGAAATACTCCACCGGCCCACCGAGAATGTAAAAGAGTATGCACAACAATAGTACCGGTAGGCTTGGATCTACAGACGTGCAACGCTGCGCTCCCACGGCCGTGCTACTGTGTACAGTTTATCTTGGAATCCTACAGGTTATCTTTTAATCCTCTGAAATGTGAATGCAACCTGATTGTTTTATCTGTGAACTCAATAAATGCTCAAACGGGATTACACTATTGTTGTGCATACCCTTTTACATTCTCGGTGGGCCGGTGGAGTATTTCTTTACCATAAAGAGGAACCTGCGGGAACACATAACAGAGTTACTTCCGACTGTTATAGGGAGTTGTACACATCCCTGCAAGCGCTCTTTGGCTACTCCATTAAGTTGGAAGCCAAATTGCTCTGGTAAGCGTTTTAATTATTAGAAGGTGGAGGTTCCTGGTCACTCTTCAGATGGATTGTTTTTTAACCCTTCCTCACCGGGAGTTTTATCTTCTACCTTTAGGAGACTGTTTATGCTGCATAAGCTGGTTGAACTTCTGTCTACTTTTTTGCCAGTATCTGGACTAGATTTTTTAGATTTATTCTTTCAGTTATTGTGAGGTGGATTTTCTCTTATCATATTTTATGTGATGCGCTGCTGCTTATGATATATTTGAGCTGTGTACGAAATGCAGAGTTGAGGGGTGCGCTGTGTATGGAGTGCAGGATTGAGTGATGTGCTGTGTAGGGAGTGCAGGGTTGAGGGGTGCACTGTGTAGGGAGTGCAGGGTTCAGAGGTGCCTGTGTACATCTCCCCCCCAAGGAGAAAGCTCTCTTCCCCAGTTCAGAGCTCACCGCTTACCCCCCCAGTTCCTCTCCCACCACCTAGAACATTTCAGAGAGTGAGGCTGCAGAGCAGTACTCACAGTGTGTCCATGCAGGCTGCCAGTCAGGAGGAGCTTCTGTTTGTGTAGATTTCCCGCCCCCTCCCTCCTCTTCTCTCCTATAGAGATCAGTGCCCATGTGGATTCCCCACCCCCTCCCTCCTCTGCTCTCCTATGATCGGTGCCTGTGTGGATTCCCTGCCCCCTCCCTCCTCTGCTCTCATATAGAGATCAATGTATAGAGGAGGGAGGTATCTGAGCGGCCGCCAGGAGAGGAGCGCTGTCACTTGTAAGCACAGAGGCAGCGCTTCTGTATTTACAAGAAACGGAAGTGAGCAGCGTCAGAGGTGTCTGAACTTCGGCTGAAAAAAAACCCTGGTGGGCAGCATGGGGTAATGGGGTAGCTGCTTTGGGCCCCCCCAACAATGACTGGGCCCTGGGCAGCTGCCCCTTTTCCCCCGCGTTAAAGACGGTCCTGTGAACACCTATACTTTCAATTACATGTGGTATTATAGAAGAGTACAAGTCTTACAGACAGCATCAGTGGCATCATATTCAGCAATCACATATTTTGCATCTGTAATTGATTTTCTTTGTTCATTGTCTCTTTCTGTTTTATCTGTTCTCTGCAATTGCATATTTAGTTTCATTTTCAGTGTCTCAGTCAGAAAAATACATAAACTATGGTTTGGCTTAAATTCAGGAGCAGACCCTAATCTTATTCCTTTCAACTTGAAAAAAAGGCTTTTTTATGTAGGTATAGTTGTTAGGGATGGGCTGAACATAAAAATAAAAAGTAAAAAGTAAAATAAATAATTGACAAAAAAAAAAAAAATGAACCACTTCAGCCCCGGAAGGATTTCCAGCTTTAGGACCGGAGCCCTTTTTGCGATTCGGCGCTGCGTCGCTTTAACTGACAATTGCGCGGTCGTGCGACATTGTACCCAAACGAAATTTGCATCCTTTTTTTCCCACAAATAGAGCTTTCTTTTGGTGGTATTTGATCACCGCTGCGTCATTACTGATCGCCGCTATAAACAAAAGAAGAGCAACAATTTTGCAAAAAAACCCAAATTTCTTACTTTTTCCTAAAATACAAATCCAAAAAAAAAAAAAATATAAAAAAACATTTTTCACCGTTTTTGGCCGATTTATATTCTTCCTCATATTTGTGATAAAAAAAATCGCAATCAGCGTTTATTGATTGGTTTGCGCAAA
>BLSH010345421.1:46405-59115 GCA_018402905.1 Glandirana rugosa | reverse complement strand
CAGGTCTATAGTTACTTGGTAAAGACTTTGATCCCTTTTTAAATATGGGCACCACATTGGCCCTACGCCAATCCAGTGGTACTATTCCAGTCATTAAGGAGTCCCTAAAAATGAGATACAATGGCTTTGAAATGACAGAGCTCAATTCCTTTAAGGTCCGTGGATGGATACCATCTGGTCCGGGTGCTTTATCTACCTTTATTCTGTCTAAATACTTCTGGACCATTTCACTTTTGAGCCATTGTGGATCATTTGGGGCCGTGTCACTACCAACCCCGACGTGGACATGAGCTCCCCCATGCTCCTTTGTATACACAGAGCTGAAGAAAGTATTTAATAAGTTTGCCTTCTCTTTGTCCCCAGTCACGCACTCTAGATTATTTTGTAAAGGGCCTACATGCTCAGACCTGACCTTTTTACTATTAATATATTTGAAGAATTTTTTGGGGTTTGTCTTACTATCTTTTGCAATCTAAATTATCATATTAACAGATTATTTCTCACACCCAGCATATGCATACCACAAATTACACCCCAAAACACATTCTGCTACTCCTGAGTATGGGGATACCACATTTGTGAGACTTTTACACAGCCTGGCCACATACAGAGGCTTAACAAGCAGGGAGCACCATCAGGCATTCTAAGGACATAAATGACGCATATCATTTCCTGACTACCTCTTGCACTTTTGAAGGTCCTGGAGCACCAGGGCAATGGAAACGCCCATAAAATAACCCATTTTGGAAAGAGTACACCCCAAAGTATATTCTATGAGGCATAATCAGTCTTTTGAACGGTTCATTTTTTGCACAAGTTTTTGGAAAATGTGGAAAGTAAATGAAAATGCATTTTTTTTTTTACACAAGGTTGTCCATTGATACAATATTTCTAACACACAGCATGTACCTAGCATACATTTCACTCTAAAATATATTCTGCTACTCGTCCCAAGTATGGCGATACCACACGTGTGACACTTTTACACAGCCTGGCCACATACAGAGGCCCAACATGCAGGGTGCACCATCAGGCGCTCTAGGGGCATACATTTCAAATCTAATTTGACTACCTATTACATTATTGTGAGGCACTATGGTGGCACTGATGGGCGCTGTAGTGGCACTGATGTGTGCTGTAGTGGCACGGATGGGTACTGTAGTGGCACGGATGTGTCATGGATTAGCATGAATGAGGCATGGGTGAGCACGCATGCATGGGTGAGCACAGATGGATGGGTGAGCACAGATGGATGGGTGAGCACAGATGGATGGGTGAGCACAGATGGATGGGTGAGCACAGATGGATGGGTGAACACGGATGCATGGGTGAACACGGATGAGGCTGGACGGGTGAGCATGGCTGGATTGGTGAGCACGGATGAGGCTGCATGGGTGAGCATGACTGGATTGGTGAGCACGGATGTATGTGTGAGCATGACTGGATTGGTGAGCACGGATGTATGGGTGAGCATGGCTGGATGGGTAAACATGGATGCATGGGTGAGCACAGATGGATGGTGGAGCACGGATGTATGGGTGAGCATGCATGCATGGGTGAGCACAGATGGATGGCAGAGCATGGATGCATGGCTGAGCATTGATGCATGGGTGAGCACGAATGCATGGGTGAGAATGGCTGGATGGGTGAGCAAGGGTGGAGCTGCATGGGTGAGCATGATTGGATTGGTGAGCACGGATGCATGGGTGAGCATGGGTGCATGGGTGAGCATGGCTGGATGGGTGAGAATGGATGCATGGGTGACGGATGGGTGAGCATGGATGCATGGGTGATGGATGAGTGAGCATGGATGGGTGAGCACAGATGGGTGAGCATGGATGCATGGGTGACAGATGAGTGAGCATGGATGGGTGACAGATGAGTGAGCATGGATAGGTGAGCATAGCATAGGTGACGGATGAGTGAGCACGTATGCATGGGTGACGGATGGGTGAGCACGGATGTGTGAGCATGGATGGGTGGGCATGGATGCATGGGTGACGGATGGGTGAGCACGGATGCATGGGTGATGGATGGTTGAGCACAGACGCATGTGTGACGGATGAGTGGGCACGGATGGGTGAGCATGGATGCATGGGTGACGGATGGGTGGGCACGGATGGGTGAGCACAAATGCATGGGTGACGGATGGGTGAGCATGGATGCATGGGTGACAGATGGGTGAGCACAGATGCATGGGTGACAGATAGGTGAGCATGGATGTGTGAGCACGGATGCATGGGTAAAGGATGGGTGGGCACGGATGGGTGAGCACGGATGCATTCGTGACGGATGGGTGGGCACGGATGCATGGGTGATGGCTGGGTGGGCACGGATGGGTAAGCATCCATGAGGCTGCATGGATGAGGCTGCATGGGTGAAGCTGGATGGGTGGATGAGGGGTCCCTGCTTGGAACATTGCGGTGCTGTGGGCACTTCAGATCCTGCCCACAGCATCTCCTTTCTCCCCTCTCTCCTCTCACACTGCACCGATTGGTACGGAGAGGGGAGAGACAAGCCAGATATCCGCCGGCTTGTTTACATGTGAGCTGCGAGCGGCCATTTACCGTGATCCGTCGGGTCTCACGGACCCGGCGGTCACGGATGCTCCCAGGTGCGCTCCCCAGGGGGAGTGTGGGAGCGCGATTCTGGGAGGGCGTTATAGTACGCCCTCCCAGAATAATGGATCCACCTTGTGGCCGTGTAATTACATTACACGGTCGGCAAGTGGTTAAAAGAATTGTAAATTAAAATAAAAAAAAAAAAAATAACAAACATGTCATACTTCCCTGCTCTGTGCAGTGGATTTGCACAGAGCAGCCCCAATCCTCCTCTTCTCGGGTCCCCCGCTGGAACTCTTGGCCCCTTCCCCTTGCCAAGTGCCCCCCCCCCAGCAAGCCATTTGCTGTGGGGCACTCGTGCGTGTTCGCTCACAAGCTGGCTGTCTGCATCCATAAGACACAGAGCGCAGCTCAGCTCATCCCCCACCCCCGCCTCACTGGCTGTGATTGACAGCAGCAGGAGCCAATGGCTTCCGCTGCTGCATCTAATCCAATTAGGGAGAGCCTCCGGTCTTGTGCACATTGCAGGATCGAGATCGGGCTAAGGTAAATATTGGGGGGGGGGGGGCCTGAGGGGGGAGCTGCAAACTGAAGTTTTTTTACCTTCATGCATAGAATGCATGAAGGTAAAATAACCTTCAGCCTTTACAATCACTTTAATTTAGTAGTATTGCTAAAGCAGCCCATAGACTATGCAATTTTCTTTCCTTCCACCACGGGTGTTATTTAGGGAATCCCTCCGGCATCGCTATTGTGTTTTTACGATGTTCTATCAAATAGTGCCCTCCGTCAAAAAATGCCCCTCATGGTTCTGCACATGTGCAGTAACAAACATCACGCCAGCTGATATGTTGACAACATTAACACAGCGCATGGGCAGATCGTTAGACGGGAGACAGTATTCGACGGGCACTATTCAAAGCTATACAAACAGTGGAGCGAGACCGTACTTCTCACATTCTGCCTTGCTGTGGCGGGGCGGCTTTTCCATGTGCTGAATGATGGGTTTTGTCTGTGTTGCAGGGCGGGTTTGGTGTGTGTTGCAACCCGCCCTTGGACACAGCCAAAACCCGCCGTTCAACACACCAAACCATCCTGCAACACAGACAAAACCCACCCTTCAGCACACGGAAAAGTCGCCCTGCAACAGCGAGGCAGAATGTGAGAAGTACAGTCTCCTTCCGCTGTTTGTATAGTATATCTTTAAATAGTGCGTGTCGAATATGGTCTCCCATCTAATGATCTGTGCATGCGCTGTGTTTACGTCACGACAGCTGATCAACATATCAGCTGGAGTGAAGTTTATGACCGCGCATGTGCAGAACCAACTGGTGTATTTTTTTTTTTTTTAACCACTTCCTTACTGGGCACTTAAACCCCCTCCTGCCCGGACCAATTTTCAGTTTTCAGCGATGTCACTCTTTGAATGACAATTGTGCGGTCGTGCGACGTTGTACGCAAACAAAATTGGCATCCTTTTTTCCCACAAATAGAGCTTTCTTTTGGTGGTATTTGATCCCCTCTGCGTCATTTCTGATCGCCGCTATAAACAAAAAGAGCAACAATTTTGAAAAAAAAAAAACAATATTTTTTACTTTTTGCTATAATAAATATCCAAAAATAAAAAAACAAAATTTATTCATCAGTTTTGGCCGATATATATTCTTGTACATATTTTTGGTTAAAAAAAAATTGCAATCGGCGTTTATTGATTGGGTTGCACAAAAGTTATAGCGCCTACAAACTATGGACATTGATTTATGGCGTTTTTATTATTATTTTTTTTTTTTACTGGTAATGGCGGCGATCTGCGATTTTTATCGGTACTGCGATATCGGGGCGGACATGTCGGACGTTTTTGACACTTTTTTGGGACCAATGACATTTATACAGCGATCAGAAATGTAAATGTCCACTGATTACTATATAAATGTCATTGGCAGTGAAGGGGTTAACCTGCAGGGGGCAGTGAAGGGGTTAACTATGTTCCCTGGGTGTGTTCTAACTGTGGGGGGGCTGGGCTGGTCGGGACATAACAGATCTAACTGATCCCAGGGCCAGGGATCAGTAGATCTGTCATGTCCCCTGTCACAGAACGGGGAACCGGCGTGTTTACTTCGGCGGTTCCCCGTTCCTCCTCTCTGTAAGGAGATCGCGGGTCTCCGGCGGACATCGGGTCCGCCCGACCCGCAGGCACGCTCCCGCAGAGTGCGGCGGCACGTGCACGCGCCGCTCGCGCCCGCGGGAGCGCGCCCAGCACGAGCCGAATGGGAGGACGTCAATAGACGTCCTCCCGGCATTTTAGAGCCGCGCTGTAGCCGTCATTCGGCTATAGCGCGGATAGGAGGTGGTTAAACCACATCAGTAGGCTTCCTCAAGAGACCAATTTCAGCTTAGCATTCATAGCAACCTCTTGCTCAGTCACATCATTGTGGTATTTTTCTTTGTTTCACATATTTTTATTAATTTTCCCAAATGCAGTTACACCTAAACATTTACCTATACAAAACAAATTACATAAATTACATAAATAATATACTATACATTTATCCATTTCCTAGATCTCATTCTTTAGCCTTGTACCCTTATTTTTAGATTTCCCTTCCCTTTCTTTCTCCCTCCCCTTCTTTTCCCTCATAGGCTTATCTCATACCTCTCCATTTCCCCATGGGACAGAGGAAGAGTAAAGATACAAAAAAAAAAAAAGGGGAAGAGGACATTTTCTATTTCCCCTCCATCTTTCCTTCTCTTCCTTCTCCCTCCCTCTCCCTTCTCTCTCTCTCTCCACTCCCTTCTCCCTCTTTCCCCCCTCCCTCTTCTCTTTTCCCTTTCCCCTATCTTCCCGAACTATAGGGGGTTTTACTCCCCTATACCTCATCTCCACTTAAATGCTATAATTGAATTCTCCCCACCCGTGAACACCTGTATTGTGTATTAAGGGTGGTTGCCCCAGAGGCTAATAACAGCACCGGGCTAATCTCCATATTGATACAAAAAAAAAAAAAAAATTATATAAAAATAAAAAAAAAATAAATAAAAAAGGAGGTTTGCTCCCCAACACCTCCTTCTCCGTCCCAGCTCTAAAATTCATTATCCCAACCCATTTTACTGTATTAAGGGTGGCTGCCTCAGAGGCTATTACCCACTCTCAAGCCAGCCACCAAAAAATATATTAAAAAAATCAGTGTAATCTTTTCCTGTTTTCCCTTCCCCTCTTCCCTCTCTTTCTTCCACTCTCCTCTTGGGGAAAGAGAGAGAGAGAGAAAAAAAAGGGGGGACACTTTCCTTCCCCTTTCTTCTCCCTTCCCCGCTCCTTTAAGGGACCAGTGAAGGGTGAGAGAATCCTCTCATCCTTACTCCACTCTACTCCACTCCAGTGGTCCGTGTTGTTCCGGCCTCCTGGCTATCCCCCCCACCTTCCCCAGTACCTATTAGATTCCTATATATCAAGGTCTGCTTAAACTCCGACCAGCTCTTCCAAGTGTTGCAAAAACTTGTCCACCCCACCTCGTTCTGTGACCCAATTAATTCCCCCATCAATCTAGTTCTGTCTACTTCTCTTAACCACTCCTTTATTGTTGGTGTTTTCCTGGTGTTCCAATATTTTGGGATTAAAACTTTTCCCGCATTTAGCAGGAAAGGGGTCAGAGCTGTTTTATATTTCTTCCTTGGCTCATTGAAAGCATGAAACAAGCATCGCCAGGGGTCCAACCCTACTTCCACCTTACAGATATTTTTAATTAGACTCAGCACTTCTTTCCAGTAGAATTATGGGGCAGAGCCACAATATATGTGCATATGTCCACTCGCCCCCACAGGCCCGCCAACACAGAGAAGAGTCTGAGCCAATCCTGCACAGTTTTGATGGCACATAATACCACCTTGTCAACAGTTTATAATTCATTTCCTTTATCCTTATATCCAAGGAGGTAGAGTGCACATACGCAATAATTTTTCTTTGCAATGCTTCCGGTACAGGTTGACCCAGTTCTACTTCCCAACTCTCAAGAAGGTCCAGTGGCCCATGATCAGACAATGAGATCAGTAATGCGTATATGCAGGATATCCCATGTCTGTTCATTCCCTCCTGTTCCACTAATCTTTCTCATGGTGAGAGCTCTTGTGTTGAATGAAGGGGTTTTGGAAGGCTCCTCACGAAGTGCTGGAGTTGTTTATATCTCCAGACATCCCATGGGGAGGCACCATACCTACTATGTAGTTCTACCAGCGATGCAAGGGAGTTCCCAATCAGGACATCCCTTAATCTCAAGCAGTCAAAGAATGTCCACTTCAGATACAGCTTGTTCTCCTTCCCTGGACGGAAGTAATTAGTACCCGTAAGAGGCATCAAGGGGCTATTATTTTGCCAATTTACACTTTTATGCAATCTGTCCCACACTCTCAAAGTCTCTATTGGGGCATTTTTCTAAGGGAGTCATTTCTCGATAGAACACCGGCAGGGATAGTGCCCAGGAAGCTTTCCTGGCCAACAGAACACAATGATTATTGCTAGAGGTTATAACCGCCAGCAGTAATCACATGTAAAAAATATGACAGGATGGTTGTACCCAAGTCGATTGATAGATTAACTTGGGTACAACCAGCCTGCCCATATACGGATTGAATCTCTAATGGTCCCTGCCGAACCGTCCATCTAAGGCCAGCTTGATAGGTTCTTTTCTTCCTCCTTAAGGGTGCAGAACAGCCACATGTTTTATTGTGTTGTTCATGCATCATTTTCCTCTTCATTAAGAGCCCTTTATTTGGACCTGCTAATGTGCTCATTTCCTTCTCCTAAGACCTCATACACACGGACGTTTTTTACGTCCGCGTTTTTTAGCGTTTTTTGCAGCTCTCCATGTTATTCAGTGGCCCCATAGAAACGCTGAAATTTTTGAGCTGTAGATAGCGTTGGCATTAGTGAGCTGAAAGCAGAACCCACAGCCAGTGCGTTCCGAGGCTGTAGCGTTATGGTGTTTTTGACGCTGAGCCGAAAAAACGCTCACTAACGTGCATTAACGCCAGAGTGAGGTTAACTGGCATTTTTAACGCCGGAGTTTTCAGGTTAAAAATTAGCAGAGGAATGTTTTTTAAAAGTTCGGGTTCGTACCGAACTTTGGGGTGTTCGGGACCCGAAGCCGAATCTGGACTTTTCAAAAAAAGTTTGGGTTCGAGTTCGGGGTTCTGGTATTTGATTCCACTTTTGAACTCCAAACTGTAAAGTTCGGGTTCGTACCGAACTTTGCGGTGTTCGGGACCCGAACCCGAATTTTTGAAAAAAAGTTTGGGTTTGGGTTCTGGTATTTTTTTCCCAACTCATTGAATAGCTGCAGGGCAGCCAATCAACAAGTGTTTCACTGGTTTGCTCTTAGAAGCCATCACAGCCATGCCTACTAATGGCATGGCTGTGATTGGCCAGTGCATCATGTGACCCAGCCTCTATATGGGGCTGGAGTCACCGTGCTGCATGTCATATGCTCTCAGGCTAGTTTAGGGAGAGGATGCTGCTGGCTCTGTAAGGGACAGATTGCAGATATTATATAACATCTCATCCTGCATTACTGAACGATCTGATTGTGAACTAGGTAGAGATTACTAGTACTGCTGCTTTGAGGGACAGATTGCAGACCTCATCCTGCTGCACAGAACGATCTGACTGGACTAGGTAGAGTCTACTGCTTAGAGGGACAGATTATTGTTCTAAAATCATTTCCAAGTTCTATAGGGAAAGGTTCCAGCTGTTGCTTTAAGGGACAGAATATTGTTCTAAATCATCTCCAAGTTGTATAGGGAAAGGTTCTTCCAGCTGTTGCTTAGAGGGACAGATTATGTTTTCTTGCACAAATTAAAAAGTGCATCTACATTGCTGGTTTAAAAAAAAAAAAAAAATTCTAAAAACTACATTTGCGGCCAGCGGTGCATTTCTTGCACAAAAATAAAAAAAGCAGTGTTGGCTACCTCCTCCTCCACCACCGCCACTTCCACCTCCATTTTTTATTTTTTTATGTGATTTTAGCTTAAAAATTATTTTAAGTTATTTCCCTATCCCCGTTTCTTTGCAGGGCACTTGTCCGACTCTTACCCCCATTTTCCTTCCTTTTGCAGACCTCTAGGACTTGCCAGGACTTTGTTACAGCCATTTTTGTGCCTAAAAGTTCAGGTCCCCATTGATTTCAATGGGGTTCAGGGTCCGGGATAAAGTTCGGGTCAAGTTCAGTCCCAAACCCGGACTTTTTCCCGAAGTTCGGCCGAACCCGAACCTCCAGAGGTTCGATCAACTCTAATCATTATTAAAACCACTGCTCCTGAAAAAACAATTGATTTAAAACCTTTTTGTCGCATTGATACACGTCCCCTAGGGCAGTACCCGGGTCCCCATACACTTTTTATAGCAATAACTTGCATATAAACCTTTAAAATTAGCACTTTTGATTTTTTCATGCTTGGGTCCCATAGACTTTAATAGGGTTTGAATGTTCGCACAAATGTATTGCCTGTTCTCATGTTCTGGTGCAAACTGAACTGGGGAGTGTTCAGCCCAACCCTAATGATAACATTGAACTTGCATATAATGGAATAAATGCATTTGACACATTTATTTGATGGTCCTTTTATAGACCACTCTACAGTTCTCAGTTGGCAGAGCAGAGGTAACAAATCATTGTGGATTTTTGAAATATAAATGAACTGTGGCATTTTTTTTTTTACAAAAGAAAATAGTATTTTTAATTGTTATGTAGCTTTGTTCAATTCAAGTGCTCATTTTTTAAATTAAATTAGCTGAACTCTGCAGCAGAATAACATAGAATAACACTACAGAAATAAAAGGATATGCATGCATGTCCAATGAACTGCCCTTAAGGCCTCATACACACGGACGTTTTTTGACGACGGCGGTTTCTGGCGTTTTTTGCAGCTCTCCATGTTAGTCAATGGCCCCATAAAAACGTCAGCGTTTTTGAGCTGTAGGTGGCGTCGGCGTTAGTGAGCAGAAACTAGAACCCATGGCCATCGCGTTCTGAGGCTGTAACGTTTTGGCATTTTTTGACGCCGACGCCACAATATGCCAACAAACGCCAACAAATGCCAACAAACGCCACCTATTATTATACCGGCGTTTTCCGGCGTTTTTTGACGCCAACGTTTCTAGGTTGAAAAATAGCAGAGGGATGATTTTTTTAAAAAAACGCCTATTGACGCCGATGCTCACTAACGCTCAAAAACGCCAATGCATAACGCCGAAAAACGTCGCCTTTTTTTCCTTGACGTCGGACCCGACGTTTTGTTTATTTTTTTAGATACGCCCGTGTGTATGAGGCCTAAAGTGTTTTTACACTATCAATGAGGTAAGTACTAAAACAAAATCTAAATCAATGGGCTAATATGTATTTAGTGCAGAATATTTACTCCAATGCACATATGGCAAGCAATTAGGTGGCATACAAAGTACTGTAATTTCATAACATAGATTATAAATTATTAAGTTCCAGCACAGCCAAATCAGGCACTTCTGTTTTGGTGGTTAAAAACGCACTCATTAATCAAACATTGTGAGCATCTCAATTTTATACACATGAGGATTGCCATTTCCTTCAGGTCTGAGAGATGCCAGCAACACATCAATGAGTTTGAAAATATGACTAAGATATATTTCTATCTAAATCAAATTCATGAACTCATTAATGATGCATTTAATATTTAAAGATAAATGTAATATGTATGCAGTGTTTTACCCTCATTGTTAATTTGTCCTCAGAATAGGGTACAAGAACCAAGCTTTAACCATTTAAATTCCCAAGTCACTTGCTTCCGTGAAAATTGAAAGAAAAAAGAAAAACATAAAAACAATGACTTATTAAAAGTTGGTAAACATATTTTAAGTTCTGTTATATGTACCTCTTTTTTACCTGTGAGGGAAAAGGTATTTGACCCTCTGCTGATTTTGTACGTTTGCCCACTGACAAATAAATAATCAGTCTATAATTTAATGGTAGGCTTATTTTAACAGCGAGAGACAGAACAAAAAAATCCAGAAAAATGCATTTCAAAATAGTTATAAATTGATTTGCATTTTAACGAGTGAAAAAGGTATTTGACCCCTTCGCAAAACATGACTTAGTACTTGGTGGCAAAACTCTTGTTGGCAATCACAGAGGTCAGACGTTTCTTGCAGTTGGCCACCAGGTCTGCACACATCTAGGGAGGGATTTTGTCTCACTCCTCTTTGCAGATCCTCTCCAAGTCATTAAGGTTTCAAGGCTGACATTTGGTAACTTGAACCTTAAGCTCCCTGCCAGAGATGGGCCGAACACCCCCCTGTTCGGTTTGCTGCAGAACTTCCGAACAAGGGAAATATTCTAACCCGAATAGCAAACCCCATTGAAGTCTATGGGGGATGAACAGGAGAAATCAAAAGTGCCCATTTTGAAGGTTTATATGTAAGTAATTGGCCATAAAAGGGGTATGGGGGTCTGGGTACTGCCCTGGGGGACATGTATCAATAAATTAAAAAAGAAACAATATTTTTTTCATAAGCAGTGATTTTAATGATGCTTAAAGTGCAACAATGAAAATGAAAAATTCCTTTAAATATCGTGCCAGGGGGGGGGCCCTTAACCACTTGCCGACCACCTGCAGCAGTTATACTGCGGCAAAGTGACTCAGCTGGCGATTCGTGCACTAGCATTTGTGGGCGCATGTGGGGGAGCCCATCAGTGGGTCCAGAGCACTCAATGTCTGCCGGCCGCCCACGATCGTTCCCCACAGAGACAGAATGGAGATCTGCCAAAGGCTGACAAGGTAGCTCTCCATTCTGACAGGGGATGACACTGAAATCTTGTCTTTCTGCTATGCAGGAAGATGGATCTTTTTGTTATCCCAGGCAACCCATCCCCCATACAGTTAGAAAACACCTGCAGGGAACACAGTTAATCCCTTGATTGCCCCTGATATTAACCCCTTCCCTGCCAGTGTCATTAGTACAATGTCAGTGTATATTTTTAGCACTGATCACTGTAATCATGTCACTGATTCCCAAAAAAAGTGTCAAAAATGTCAGTTAGGTATCCAATCTGTAAGCCGCAATGTCGCAGTCCCACTAAAAATCGCTGATCGCCGCCATTACTAGTAAAAAAATAATAATGAAAATGCTATAAATCTATCCCCTATATTGTAGATGCTATAACATTTGCACAAACCAATCAATATACGCTTATTGGGAAGTTTTTTGCCAAAAAAAGGTAGCAGAATACATATTGGCCTAAATTGATGAAGACATTAGATTTTTACTTTTTTTATTGGGAATGTTTTATAGCAGAAAAATAAAAAAAAATAGTTTTTTTTCAAAATGTACGGGTTTTTTTGTTTATAGCACAAACAATAAAAAACACAGAGGTGATCAAATATCACCAAAATAAAGCTCTATTTGTGGGAAAAAAGGACATCAATTTTATTTGGGTACAGTGTCACATGACTGCACAATTGTCAGTTAAAGTAACGCAGTGCCGTATCGCAAAAAATGGCCTGGTCATTAAGGGGGTGAAACCCTCCGGGGCTGAAGTGGTTAAATGCCTGTAAAGTGGCACATTTGTATCATATACAGAACATGCTACACCAAAAACTGCCTCTTGTTTTTTTTAACACTTTACTCCTTTTTTGGTGAATGGGTAGGGTTACAATGTACCCCATAACTATTCACATGGGGGGGTTGGGATCAGGGGGGCGCTTCCAGATTTCGATAAGCCCCCTGCAGACCCCCACATCCAACGGCAAGGGTTGTGGGGAAGAGACCCTTCTCCCCATCAACATGGGGACAAGGTGCTTTGGGGGCGACCTCAAAGCATCCTCCCCATGTTGAGGGCATGTGGCCTGGTATGGACCTAAAATTCTACTTGGGGCGCGGTTTTTAAAAATTTTTACTGACCCCCCAGGGGGGTTTTAGTTTTGGTCCGGGAAGTCCAGACCATATCTAAAATTCCCCTTGGGGCCCCGTTTAAATTTTTGTTTTACCGCACTCCAGGGGGGTTTTAGGTTTGGTCTGGGAATAGACTCGTGCGTCGTGACCGTACCGTCCTCCACCACCCCTACTCACCCGCGGGGGAAGGCTTGGTATGGTCCGGTGTACGAGAGTTGTACCCCTCCTACGAAACT
>BLSH010345421.1:35778-43361 GCA_018402905.1 Glandirana rugosa | reverse complement strand
TTGTTATGGTATGCTCCTATAAACCAGGTTCTGAGAAATTGGGCCTTGGGTGTTGGCGGTGCCAGAACACTAACTCCTTTCAGTTACTCTTCTTGGATGCAGGAACGGTACCTGCTGTTGTAAATTAGTTTGACATTAGTTTGATTAGTTTGACAGTTGTGCCATAATACTCTAACCCCTTGCATTTCCTCTTGTTTGATGCAGGAAAGGGCCCTGCTGTTGTAAATTATTTTAAAAATTGTGATGACATGCCCCAGTTAAAAGGGTGCTTAAAAATTGGGCCTTGGTTGTTGGCAGTGCAAACCCTGGGTGTTGGCGGTGCCAGAACACTAACTCCTTTCAGTTACTCTTCTTGGATGCAGGAACGGTACCTGCTGTTGTAAATTAGTTTGACATTAGTTTGATTAGTTTGACAGTTGTGCCATAATACTCTAACCCCTTGCATTTCCTCTTGTTTGATGCAGGAAAGGGCCCTGCTGTTGTAAATTATTTTAAAAATTGTGATGACATGCCCCAGTTAAAAGGGTGCTTAAAAATTGGGCCTTGGTTGTTGGCAGTGCAAACCCTGGGTGTTGGCGGTGCCAGAACACTAACTCCTTTCAGTTACTCTTATGCTCTTATTACTCTTGTTATGGTATGCTCCTATAAACCAGGTTCTGAGAAATTGGGCCTTGGGTGTTGGCGGTGCCAGAACACTGTAACTCCTTGCAGTTACTCTTGTTGGGTGCAGGAGTGGGCCCTGCTGTTGTAACTTATTTCAAAAATTGTGATTTGATGACATGCCCCAGTCAAACAGGTGATTAAAAATTTGGCCTTGGGTGTTGGCCGTGCCATAATACTCTAACCCCTTGCATTTCCTCTTGTTTGATGCAGGAAAGGGCCCTGCTGTTGTAAATTATTTTAAAAATTGTGATGACATGCCCCAGTTAAAAGGGTGCTTAAAAATTGGGCCTTGGTTGTTGGCAGTGCAAACACTGAAACCCGTCAGTTACTCTTGTTGGGTGCAGAAGCGGGTTCTGTTGTAAATTATTTTAAAAATTGTGATGTGATGACATGCCCCAGTCAAAGAGATGCTTAACCACTTCAATACTATGCACTTAGAACACTTTACTACCAGACCAATTTTCAGTTTTCAGTGCTGTTGCGCTTTGAATGACAATTGTGCGGTTGTGCGACGATGTACCCAAACAAAGTTTTTACCATTTTGTTCCCACAAACAGAGCTTTCTTTTGGTGGTATTTGATCACCCCTGCGGTTTTTATTTTTTGCGCTACAAATAAAAAAAGACCGAAAATTTTGAAAAAAAAATTCTCTATTTTTGTCACAAAGCTTTGTAAATAAGTACATTTTTTCCATCACTGGTGGGCACTGATGAGGCTACACTGACGGGCACTGATATGGCAGTACTGATTGGCACTGATGAGGCGGCACTGATGATGAGGCACTTATATGCAGCGATGATGAGCACTGTTAGGCGGCACTGATAAGCAGCACTGACGGGTACTGAGAGGTGGCACTGATATACAGCACTGATGGGCACTGATATGCAGCACTGACGGACACTGCTAAGCGGCACTGATGGGCACTAATAGACAGCACTGATTGGCACTCATAGGCTGCACTGGGCACTGATAGGTGGCACTGGTAGGTGGGCACTGGTAGGTGGCAATGGTGGGCACTGATGTGTGGCACTGGTATGCATTGATAGGGGCACTGATGGGGCACTGGTGGGCATATACGTTAATAGGGGCTCATTCCCTGGTGGTCTAGGGTGGCATCTGAAGGTGGCACTGAGTGAAGGTGGACCTGAGCAGTATGTCACTTACCTGGTGGTCTAGGGGGGTCTCCCTGGTGGTCCAGATTGGCTCCCTGGTGGTCCCTGGTCGGCTCCCTGGTGGTCCTGGGTGGGCGCATCCCTGGTGGTCCCTGGGCAGGCTCCCTGGTGGTCTAGGGTGGCGATCCAAGGGAGGGCTGTGCTGATAAATCATCAGCACAAACCCTCCCTGTCAGGGATGCAGCCGATCGGCTCTCTCCTCATCAGGTCTGCAGACCTGAGTACAGGAAAGCCGATAAACGGCTTTCCTGTATTACACTGACCAACCTTGATTGGCATTGCAGGTCAGACTGACCCCCCACACTGATCGCCACGATGCGCGCCCCCCCAGGCGTGCGGCGGCTTGTTATCCTGAGGACGTCATATGATGTCCAGTCAGGATAACTCAGCCACTTCCCGGCCGTCATTCTGCATACGGCGGTCGGGAAGTGGTTAAAGATTGGGCCTTGGGTGTTGGCGGTGCCAGAATACTGTAACACCTTGTAGTTACTCTTGTTGGGTGCAGGAGCGGGCTCTGCTGTTGTAAATTTTAAAAATTGTGATGACATGCCCCAGTCAAACAGGTGCTTAAAAATTGGGCCTTGGGTGTTGGCGGTGCCAGAACACTAACTCCTTGCATTTTCTATTGTTGGGTGCTGGAGTGAGCCCTGCTTTTGGAAATTATTTAAAGATTGTGATGACATGCCCCAGTCGAACAGGTGCTTAAAAATTGGGCATTGGGGCGTGGCCTGGCGCTGACTGGAGCGGACGTGCAGCGGCTCAGCTCCGCTGCGGACAAAGGCAATCCAGCTGAATCCGGCCTTTGGAGGGACAGGTGAGCCCTGACAACCATCCATCCACATTTTCCACATCTCCAGCTTTGCATTAAGCCAAAAATCGGGCGGTTTGGCGGACGATACCCGCGCGGTCGAAAAGCGAGGCCTAGTTCCGCGGAAGCGAACAGCGCCACACACGGGCCTTACTTAAAGCCTGAACCCACTGCTCATAATTCAGGACAATTACAGCACATGCCTAAGCCCTGGCCACGCTCTATAGTCCACGAATTCGCAAAAAGAAAAAATTTGCCTTTTATTTACAACTTATACTGACATAGCGGAGTGACGCTGGGAAATGGAGGCCTAAGGTGAGAACTCTCACCCCAGGGGAAGAAGCACCAGTGTATAAGGGACTACAGTGATGTATGAAGCAGCACAGGATGGGGACTGCATCCAGAGACTCTTCAGCTTCCCGCTCCCATTCCCGAAGAGAACAAGGGAACAGACTAAGCCAAAACATTCCTGAGCTATTCAGATCCCAGGCGAGCAATATAGCATCTGCATCCCGCGGACAAACGCAGAATGCACCTACGCATATCACTCTTTCACCGGAGAATGCTACTGGTGCCAGGGGAGATGGAGGCACAATGGCATCTAGGCAACCAAGCCTTAACGACCTGCACAATATTGCAGCAGAAATCAAAGCGACCCTCACAGCTGCCATTACAGATCTAAGGCAAGATATACAAGGCCTAGCTGGAAGGGTCCAAGAGGTAGAAAAAGAAAAACGTTGGTTCAAAACACCGCCATACGCTGTATAACGCACACTGTGGATGCACATACCCTGCATTTAAGGGATCTTCAAAGGCACATCGAAGATATTGATAACCGCGGGAGGAGACACAACCTCAGGGTTCGCGGCCTACGTGAGGAAGTAGAAGCTGATAGTTTATTGCCCACAGTGTGTGCCATTTTCAACACCTTGTTGGATAGACCTCCCGAGACCACCATATCGATGGAACGCATACATAGGGCGTTGAGACCCAAAGGGAGAGAAACGGACCCAGGGACATAATCTGTTGTCTGGTGGACTACAAGCTGAAAGAGGAAATTCTTCGTAAGGCCAGAAACAGAACTCAAATTTCACATGAGGGAGCGACAATACAAATATATCAAGATCTATCTGCAATTACACTACAGCAGCGCAGAGATTTGTGTCCCTTACTTGAAGCCCTACGATCCCAAGGGTTCACTTACAGGTGGAAATTCCCATTTGGCCTGCATGCATCGGCCCACGGGAGAGTTGCTCTACTAAGGGTCCCGGAAGAAAACTCCCACAGTTCTGCAAATCCTTGGGAATCCCTTATGTGGATGTCCCCAACTGGCAAGCTGAATTCCGCCGGACCCTGCTTAAAAAAGGGCAGCACAATGCGGAACCCATGGAGACTCAAGAGCTTCGGCAACGTCAGCACAGATCCCCGTCAGGGGAGAGGGACCGTGCACCTCACGTGGTCAGCCAACCTAACTCAAGCCCTTCAAAACCACCTCAACAAAGAAGGGCGAGAAGAGACAACTAATGATAAAGCAAGGTTTGTGGGGAAGACAGCGATAAGCAGCTACTAGAAACATTGGACTTCTTGCTTTTGTTCTCAACAAAGACCGGCTGGTTATCCAACCCACTTACAGCATAACAATAAGTTGCAGGTTCCTTTGCCTCACCAAATAGTGATGATCTGGAGTACAAGAGGATCCCCTTTCTAAAAGATCTGAGATCAGACAGAAAGACTACCCTAAACAGTTATCACAGAAGTCAGCTATTTTTGAAACCATCCCGTACCCCCAGCCATGGCCATGATTTGCGGCCTACTTACGGTAACACACCATGGAACCCTTTAATAGCCTATGACTGACTAAACCCCTGGAGCTCAGGGTCTCCGATCTTAGGGGTAAAATCAAGCTAACCAAAAAACATTTCGGTCTCAAGACCACAGGAAGACAGCCTGGGAGGCTGTTACGTGAAGGTGAGTGGGGTGAGGGAGCCTTATAAGGGCTTAACGGGGATGGACAACGGGATCTACACCGAGGACTGCATGTTTTACGGACCCTTTGACTTAATGGACAATACCAACAGGTATATTTGAGGTAGAGACTGGGCCGGTTCGGCAGTCTGCACTCGAGGGTGAAGATACTCCGCTCTCGACATGCAGTCTGTCGATGGGTGCAGGGTGTTCCATGTCCCAGGGTAACATATTGCGTTATTATGGTTGGAGTGAGGCCCAGGGGGAGAAGTTTATCAGGCTTATAGCCTCAATAGGATTGTAGATTGGCACGTTCACTCCAATTCAAAAGCATGGGTCACACTAGAGGGGGCGTTCTCAGAGGGGCCCTTGAGATGTCTACCCTGGCTCCGAACTAACTGTCATTCAAAACAACTGTTGGATCTCCCATTGATCAACTGCACCCTTTCTAGCTGGCGAGCTATTAATAAAAAGCTACAGTTCTCTTCCTTCCCGGGTCCTCTGACCCCACTTATTCACAATGCAGACTTCCTCCCGAATACTGAAGAGCATTTATTTAAAGAGGGGGGGGGGGGGGGCCTCCTGGGAAGGGGAGAGAACTTCTTTTCTCATGGCTCCTTCCTCTCTTTCAAGGATTTAGAAGCCTTAACTCCATCCCACAAACTATCCTGGTTTGGGTATCTCCGAATTAGGCACTACATCATGTCCACGAAACCAATATCAGATTGGAGCAGGCCTCTTACCCCTTTTGAAGCTCTATGCTGCAGAACCGAACCCCAAAGGAATGTGATTTTGGAGGTGTATGCAAACATGTTCGAGAAATCTGACCCAAAACGAAACAAAGCCTCCATTCAATGGGAGGAGGATTTGTCGATAGACTGATCCGCCCGGGAATGGGAACAAATTTTCACGCACATTCATAGAGGATCAATTAATGTTTCGGCTCAAGAAACCGGGTTCAAAATTTATTCTAGATGGTACAGAACCCCAGACAGACTGCATAAATTTTACCCAACTGTCTCCAAAAACTGTTGGAGATGTAATGAAGAGGAAGGAACGCTTCTCCACACCTGGTGGTCATGCCGGCTGATTCAGCCTTTTTAGGCATGACCAATTGCAGTTCTCAAACATCTTATGCCGGATATAATGATTTCTAACTGGGTCGATAAAGGAATAAAAACCATCCAAGATCTTTACTTTAACTCAAAAATCAAATCTTTTGCACACCTCCAGAAGGAATACGCCCTGCCACACACTGAACAATTCATGTACTTAGGAATAACCCACTGCCTTACTAGGCTACCATGCGGCCACACTGGCTACTCAATCCCCTCCTGCGCATGGGATTACCCAACTTCCCCGACCACTAAAAGCAAAGGCATATTGGTATTCTATAGTTTACTAAAGAACAAGCGGGCATTCTCTAAGTCTCCGTCCCATCTTCGATGGGAAGGGGACTTAGGTCTATCTTTCTCAAACTCCCAATGGCAGGCAGCGTTCAAACATACCTATGGTGCCACCTGCTGTGCAACACTCTGGGAACTTTCCCAAAAAATTCTCCCAATGTTGGTATTTAACTCCTACTAGACTAAAGTTCAACCCCAAATCATCAGATGCATGCTGGAGATGCTCCCAACAGAAAGGCGACCTTCTCCATATACTATGATCTTGCCCTACACTGCAGAGCTACTGGTCTTCCATCTTTGCAATAATTAGTGACATAACACAAACAAACATTCCCCCCTCTCCCACACTGGCCTTATTGAACCTCACCATAGCGGAAATACATAGAGAACACAGAGTGATTGTAACCCATGTACTCCTAGCAGCCAAACTGACCATAACAAGACTATGCAAATCCAAAACCCCTCCATTTATTGAGGACACACTTAACATGGTAAACACATACTGCAGTTAGGAGCTCATGATGGCAGCCAAAAGAGGAGCTTTCCAGAAAGCCTTCTCTCTGTGGAAACCTTGAACTCAATGGTCCAATACCGCACCATACCTGAGACCAAACAAAAAAGACTTGATTGGTGAACCTCTTAGTAAATAATGCCCAACCATAACATGCCCAGAATGTACTGGATGTCGGGGAGAGGGCCTCTGCTCACCCGCCACAGCATGTTCCCGTCAGGGGTGGTGGGGATGACGACGGGGGGGGGGGTCTCTCCTCGAACATCAGTCCTACTAAAATAATTCTCACTTTAGGGTATACCAGCAGGAAAGGTCCCAAAAACACTAGCCCGCATCTTTGGGGCAAGTGAATGCCTATCTAACTATGCTGAACATGTGTAATGTAAGTCTGTATATCTGTCAATTTTGTTATCAACTGCACCAACAACTGCAATTAATCCACTACGCTCCAATCCTCGGATCTACGAATCTTTGATTGTCTGTATGTTCATGGATCACTTGTTATGTACAATGTACCTATTACTATATCTAATAATCAATGAAAATCATTTGAATAAAAAAAAAAAAAAGTGAGCCTATCAACCGAGTCAATGGACAGGCGCACTCTTTGATCAGTAACGAACCCTCCAGCAGCACTGAATGTTCATTCAGAAAGCACGCTGGAAGCCGGACAGCCCAGTAACTCAATTGCATATTCAGCAAGTTCCGGCCAGTGGTCCATTCTCAAGACCCAGGGACTCAGTGGATGCTCAGTTGGAAAGGTCTCCAAGTCTGCTCTTGCCCCTATATATTCCTTCGCCATATAATGCAGGCGCTGGCGATGGTTGCTTGAACCTATCTGGCCTGGGTGTTGAGGACTGAAATTTTTTTTAGACATTGGTCAGCCGGCCACCTTCTCCACCGCTCTGCCACTGAACGACCAAAGCTTCAGAAACACGTTGTCCAGCACCAGGACATGGTAGCCTCCCAGGGCATTGCGCAAACTTTTCTTCAAGGTATCCTGAAGATATTTCCTCCTCTGCTCCCTCTGCGCAGGCTTTGCAACTTTACCCTTGTAAC
>BLSH010345421.1:13278-30778 GCA_018402905.1 Glandirana rugosa | reverse complement strand
GAGTGCCAGTTTTCAAAGTTATGTTTTTGCTGTGCTCATGCATACCCCTTAGCATAAACTCCCCCTAGCACAAACACAGTAAAAGTAAGATTGGTCAGTGCAGATCACAAAAACAAGGTACAGAGCTAATGAAGGTTACTCTCTACTGATTGATGGCCAAATACAGTGATCACAGCTGTAAACATTGGACAAATGTTGATGGGCTGAAAGTACAGAGCCAGTGAAAGTGTCTGTTACTTGTGATTGCTGTGACCAGTCACATCAATCACAAATCTAAAAACTGTCTGTGATGAGCAGCTAGCTTTCCCCAGGACACCTACTACAGCTGATCTACTTGTTCTGGCCCCCACCAGCCCTCCTCCCTTGTCCATTTCGTATGATGTCATCTAAATGCTCCTTGGGTGGACTTGAGAGGAGGGCCAGTGGGGATTGGTGCAGTGCACTGTGGGGATGAGCTCAGGCTCATTTGGATAGAAGCCCAAACCACCCGAGCTATCCCAAATTAAAGTCGACAAAGTCAGCGGCTAATCATAGGTGGCAGAAGTCCGCGCCCTGCAGCCACTAGTAAACAAGGGGCAGGCTTTGAGCGGGATTAGATTTGACAACTTTCCAGCCTCAGAGCTCAGGTGGTCAATATGCCTGAGCCCATTGCTTCCCTGTGCAGTTCTGCCACTGTGAGGGAGAAGAACTTGTGGGTCAGCAAGGCAGTGACTTCATCACATTCTACCTGTCACCTGCTCGTGGTCGACCGGTACAACACAATTGAAGGGTTGTCGACCCCCGCCTTACACAATCACGGTGCCCCAATACACCTGATCACAGTGCCCCCATTCCCTGATTACAGCCAGAGCCAATATGCAGCCCGTGCCAGATACAGCTAACGCCAGATATAAGTATCACTGGATTACAGCCAGTACCAGAATACAGCCAGTGCCAGTGTTTTTAGTTTGCTAATCACAGCTAGTATCAGTGTTTCTAGTTTGCTAGAATTGGAGCAGCTGTAAAACCAGCAGTTTTACCAAGCTGGCATTAAGATGCTGGGCATCGGGATGATTTGGGGACATTTGCTTCGATGAATCAGCTGCAGAAGAGACACAAGTCTTGGGAAGCATGTTGAAGAATCTGGGTAGTTGTAGAAGAATTCTACAGAGAATCACGCCTTTTCTTGAAACTGCTTAGCATAGCCCTAAGACTCTCCAACCTGCTGGATGTAGCATATCCCACGCCTCTGAATCCTCCTATGAGATTAACCCCCCTGTCACTAGAGGCAGCAGATTTTGCCACAGATGCAGCAATAGAATAATCTGTATAGGCGGGAAATGCAAAAACTTAGGAAGGTGGTGTAGAGGGAGTGTGGATGATTTCTGCTGACTTGTCTCATTGAGGTGCATGCTTCAGTCAGAGGCTCGATGGTGCAGACAATCCACAACAGTGCTACCAAAAGCAGATACATTAAAAGGGGCCACTTTGACAGGATTTATAGACCAACATTGAGGATAGCAGTGGCCTGTAGCTGTGGGACACTGCTGCCAGATGGGTTATGACAGCTGCTCCCTCCAGTCCTCTGTCAGCTCCCCCTGCTGCTGGATGAAATCCTCCTTCCCTGTTGTGCTGCCTCTCCCTCAGATAATCCTCCTCTCCAATCTGTGGCACTAATTAACATTTGCAGCTGCTGGAACATCTGATGTTCTTGCCCTCTGTGGTCCTGGTGCTACCTACTTCATCCATATCGAATACAAGGAATGCTTCCATATAATGAAGATCATCCTCCTGTAGCAAGCTGGTAATCATATGATTTAAAAAATTGCTTACTCTTCCTTAATGCCAGTTGTGAGTCTGCAGTGGGATAAACAGTAGAGGAGAAGGAAGTAGAGGGTATATTAATAGTTAAAAGCAACTGGCTGCCTTGCATCTTGCAGGAGAAAGAAGGGAAAGGCTTTGTCAGCCACCCAACCATCTCCTGCTTATGCCATGGCTGTATAGCATGGCTGCTTCGAAATAGGAAAGGCAGACATGCCCTGCCTCTACATGATGTAGCCCAACAACTGCTTTGTCCTGTGGAACCTGCTTGCCTCCCACTACTCCTGCATGCAGAACCTCTGCTTCTCCCATTAGGCCTGCCTGACATTTTTAATAAGGGGAATCGCGTAAATTTAATGGTGGCTATGGCCATACATGAAAAATATATGTAGTATTATGCAATGATGTGCTAAAATGCTACAAACAAAGAGTAGCTTTGCCTGTGTCAGAAACAAATGTACTCTGAGTGCCCTGAAGTAATAATAAAAAAAAAAAAAGCCATAGCAGTATACAATAGAATATACAGTATCTCTATTAAAACATGGATAAACTTAAAATAAAAAAAATAATAAAACAAAAAAAGACTAAGGAAATGCAGCACCTAAACATCAACTATTGTTGATATGCAAGAAAGGAACCCTAAAAAAGTTTGTTTAGTTTCTGAATTGTGACCCCGGGGGGTACATAAGGGGTAAATATATGAATATGTTTACCACCTTACTGCAATATGCAGTAATTTAGAGCAATATTGCACAGTATAGCACTTTTATATTATAGACTGTCAAATCTCCCTAAACTACTCCAACACACACTTACAACACACAGATGGCTGCCGGGAATATGCCCTTCTATAGTAAAGCCTGGTACATACAAAGATTCTTGGGCGAATGATCATCCAGCTTTTTTACATGCTAGTCTCCATATCAAAAATTAAGAGATTACTAAAGTAATATAAATTCTCACGTGACAGAATAAAAATTGGAAAGCGATATAACTAGAGTTGAGCGAGCACCTGGATGTTCGGGTTCGGTACCGAACTTAACCCGAACTTTACCCAAAACCCCGAACCCCATTGAAGTCAATGGGGACCCGAACTTTTCGGCACAAAAATGACTGTAAAAAAAAGTCCTGAAAAGTGCTAGAGGGCTGCAAAAGGAAGTAAAATGATTTTAGAACAATAATCTGTCCCTTACAGCAACAGCAGGAACCTGACCCTATAGGAGTAGGCAATGATTTTAGAAAAATAATCTGTCCCTTACAGCAACAGCAGGAACCTGACCCTATAGAACTAGAAGATGATTTTAGAACAATAATCTGTCCCTCTAAGCAGTAGACTCTACCTAGTCCAGTCAGATCGTTCTGTAATGCAGGATGAGATGTTATTAGATCTGCAATCTGTCCCTAAAAGCAGTGGTAGTAGTAATCTCTACCTAGTCCACAATCAGATCGTTATGTAATGCAGGATGAGATGTTATTATATCTGCAATCTGTCCCTCACAGCCGCCGGCAGCATTCTCTCCCTATACTAGCCAGAGAGCATGTGACATGCAGCACTAAGTGACTCCAGCTTATAAAGAGGCTGGGTCACATGATGCACTGGCCAATCACAGCCATGCCATTAGTAGGCATGGCTGTGATGGTTTCTAAGGGCAAACCAGTGAAACGCTTGTTGATTGGCTGCCCTGCAGCTATTCAACAGGCAGGATCAAATAACCGAACCCAGAACCCGAACCCAAACTTTTTTTCAAATGTCCGGGTTCGGGTCCGAGTCATGGACACAATAAAGATCGGTACGGACCCGAACTTTACAGTTCGGGTTCGCTCAACTCTAGATATAACATATTGTATTATATAATATTTTCATATGAAAACTGTTGATTAAATGAAAATTGTACAGTCTCTTATCATATGAGAAAAATTTTCATGCTTGTCCTGTTGAATTATTTTGCACGGCCTGTCCTGATCGGCTCTGTGTAAGCTGTGTACTAATGATCAGATTATCGTACGATCGCTTTGAATGTGGTATTTTTTGATGGTGTGTACTAGGCTCAAGGGGGCTGGTGCATAACAAAACTACCATTGTTATCCCTTCTATTTCAGTTGACCTAAGTTCAAAGGCCATTCATTGCATTATGGCTGCCAAAAATTTGCCCCTTTGAATTCCTGCATTTATTTGCTGGGACTGCAAACTTTGAACATGCAGGACTTGCCACAAATTCAACACTATGATATGAACAAAGCATGCAAAATCAGGTCTGTGGTGAATTATAGTTGTGTACAGTACTCCGTAGGGCCTTAAGAAAAAAAAATGAATAAATAAATAGAAAACCTACAAAAACATAATCCTATACCCATGGTTGAACAAGATAACTGCATTTGTCCTATAGGGAATGCAAAATAGGGCTTCCCTGACATAGGAATGTAGATTTTCTAGATATCAATCTTTTCTGCATGAAAGGGTGCCTTCTTGACATAACTTGCTGTCTATGTTTATCCTTCTATAACCTTGTGCCGGTAAAGTGACATGATAACTGTTTTCACATTTTTTATATTGCTCTTATAGTTTTAGATAGACATTGGGGAGAAAGAGGTATAGTAGGGAAGACAAGCTCTTTACGTGAACTGTACAGCTTTGCACCAAAAAAAAAAAAAAAAAAGTACATAAATACATACACACACACACACACACACACACACACAGTCAAACACAATCGACTGGTTTCTATAAAACTGTTAATGTTAAAGTGATTGTAAAGTCTGTAGTGGTTTTGTACAGAGCAGCCCCAATCCTCCTCTTCTCAGGTCCCTCTTCGGCTCTCCTGGCCCCTCCCTTCTGTCGACTGCCCTCACAGCAAGCAGCTTGCTATGGGGGCACCCGAGCCGAGTCACACCTCCCTGTGACCATTCAGACACAGAGCCCTGGTTCAGCCCCGCCCCTCTCTCTCTCCTGATTGGCTAACTGACTTTGATATGCAGCAGTGGGAGCCAATGGTTCTGGATAGAGATGGGGCTCAGGTAAGTATCAGGGGGGCTGGGGGGAGGGCTGCTGCACACAGAAGGCGTTTTATCTTAATGCAAAGAATGCATTAATATAAACACCTTCTGACTTTACAATCACTTTAAATTAACTTATATGACATTCTTACATCAAAGTTATTAACTGCAAATATCTAAACGTGTTTCATTTTGGAAGCACATAACAAAAAATATAGAATTGCCATGGTAACGCTAACCTAAAAAATAGTTGAGAGTTTGCCCAGCCATGTTGTTATTTTTAGAAATATTTGAAATAGCTTTTTTATTTTACTTAACCACTTGCCAACCAGCCTACATCATTATACAGCAGCAGGTTGGCTCTCCCGTGTGAATCACCGTAGCTGTATGGCAGTCCATGCACGAGATATTATAGCCATGCTGCGGGAGCGTGCCTGCGGATTCCACAGACTCGATGTCTGCCGGCAACCTGCGATCGCTTTCTACAGAGGCAGAATGGGGATGTGCCAATGTAAATAAAGCAGATCTCCATTCTGTCAGGGGACATGACACTGATCTACTGTTCCCAGTGATCGGGAACAGTTAGATCTGTCATGTCCCTTCCAGCCCCCACACAGTTAGAACACGCTGAGGGAACACACTTAACCCCTTAATTGCCCCCTAGAGTTTAACCCCTTTCCTGCCAGTAACATTTATACTGTAATCAGTGGTTATTTTTAGCTCTAATCACTGTATAAATGTCATTGGTCCCAAAAAGGTGTCAAAAGTGACCGGTCTGCTGCAATATCGCAGTCCCGATAAAAATCGCAGATCGCTGCCATTACTGGTAAAAAATAAAAATGCCATAAATCTACACCCATAGTATTTAGATGCGATAACTTTTGCGTAACCCAATCAATATATGCCTATTGCTAATTTTTTTACCAAAAATATGTAGAAGAATATATATCGGCCTAAACTGTTGAATACATTTGCTTTGTTATATATTTTTTTGGATATGTATTATAGCAAAAAGTAAAAAATGTTTTTTTTTTTCAAAAAATTGTCGATCTTTGTGTTTATAGCGCAAAAAATAAAAACCGCAGAGGTGATCAAATGCCACCAAAAGAAAGCTCTATTTGTGGGAAAAAAAGACGTCAATTTTGTTTGGGTACAGCGTCGCATGACCGTGCAATTGTCAGTTAATGCGAATCAGTGCTGTATCACAAAAAGTTCTGGCAAATTCTTCCCGGGCTGAAGTGGTTAAATGACAATTAAAATGCATTTTGCTGAGCTCTTGATCACAGTTAGATCACCACAGAAATCCCTATGCAATATATTCCAGGTTGGAGTATATCCAATTACCCCTACTAATTCCCAAAATAAGTGTGAAACGGAGTGTCTACAGTGGTATCTATTATTACAGAGCTTTTATTAGCTCTGTAACTGGCCTGAATGAATTCATGGATGTTATTAGAGAGGATATGAGAACTTCAGCTGCCAGCAAATATATTACATGGATGTTTTTCTGAGATAACATGTGATAAATGGCCTTGAGATCTGTGTGAATAAAGTCGCTTGCTGCTGTATATTTTTTTATCTGTGCAAGCTACAGTATTTACAGTCTTTGGAAGTCTAACTGCTGTAATTCCAGTGTATTTTCAAAGTGTTTTTTAATGCCGTCAGAGCAGTAAATCAAGAAAATTTAAAAATACAAATCCATTCATATTGCATTTTGTGGTAATTGTCCTACATATCATACCTGAATTTGGAACACTACTTGAGTGTTATATTGTGTTAATTGATGCCATTTTTGGATAAATAGGTCAATTATATAAAAAAATTTAAACTTTTGAGACAGCTTAGATAGAAACTGATTTTGTATCATATTTTATACAAACTGAGCATGGTAATAAACTTGCACTTTTAACTAAAAAAAAAAAAAATCACTTACATTAAGAAAAAAATTGAACATTTCCCCACAATTTTGATTTGCCAAAGATGCAAATGTAAAGAAGAGACCCTTTGTACAGGCAAAAGGATGGCAGTATTTTAGGAGGAATTCTGTCTATCCACAAAGCTCTGTATGTGATTGGTGAAAGGAAGATAGATGGGAGGAGAATGGGGCTCACTCGAGATGTATTGACATGCACAGAAAAAGGAAGGAGAGATCACCAAGTTTGCCATGGTAAACATGACAGTTTCATTGGGGGATATGGTTTGATTTCTGATTTGTAGGCTTCTAAAATGCTCCTGTGTGACTGAATATAACACTTGCAACCCCTGTTTGGCACGTATTGGGATGAGTTGTGTAGATTGAGCAATAGGCAGTGTTCTTTCATGTGGGTCTGGTAAGGGCGTGACGGCTAATGGAGAGAGAACTAGTGTTGTCTGGTATTTCTCAGCTGCATGCAGCTTTATTCGTCTACTGGGCGATTAAATCTGCAAAATACAATCAACATCCAACAAAATGTAGCATGCAGGACTTTTTTCCAAACCACTGCATTGGTGTAAACAGACCCTATTCAAAATAATGTTTTTTTTTCTCCAGTACTGCCCAGTGTTGCCAACCCCCTGAAGTGAAATTTACTGGCAGGACGCCAAAATTTACAAACGGCACCATTTTTTTTTTTTCACTGACAAAAATTATGAAATTTACTGACAGAGCCAGATTTTTTGCTGACGCTGCAAAAAAGTACCTAAAATTACAGTTTCAGTACTAAATAGTGCAAATGTCAATATTTAAGCTATAAACATATAGCTAGTGCAATTAGCAATGTGTTAAGTTAAACAAAAGTCAAAAACCAACTTTCTCCATTTACATGAAGGTTGGGTTACTATAACCCAGCCAGTAAGAGTTACCCCTTACATCAGAGTCTGCAGGATTCCCCCTTACAGTGAAAGGGAACTCTTGTGTAAAGGGGAACGCTGCAGATCACGATCTAAGGAACTCTGATGTAAGGGGTGGGCTCTGGTGACCGACTGCGTTCCCTTTACACCAGAGTTCCCACTTACTTGCAGAGGCTGCGGACATGATACAGTCAGGAGGTGGTCAGAGACTGTGGACATGATATAGTCAGGGGGTGGTCAGAGACTGCGGACATGATATAGTCAGTGGTTGGTCAGAGACTGCAGACATGATATAGTTAGGAGAAGATTGGTACCTTTAAGAGACTTGCACGCCTGTGCGCATTCACGCGTGCCTGTGCGTGTGCGCACGTGCCGGAAACTACGCCAAATGGCTCTGTTTGAGCCTGCAATGCCCAGCAGCCAGTGCTGTCCGTTATACAGTGTTAGTGTGTTCCTGAGAGCAACCTGTACCTTGATCCTGTATCCTGATCTTTGTTCCTGTGACCCGGCTAGTCTGACCTTGATTGATCTCCGCCTGCACCGACCCCCAGCTTGCCCACGATGACTCTTCTGCCTGACCCCTTTGTACCTCGCTGCCTGCCTGTTAACGACCCTGCCTGTACCTGGCAATTCTTCAGCCTGCACCCTCTGTAGCGCTTGCCAGCCAGTTGCCGACTTCAGCCTGCCTCACTACTCTACGGATTGCACGAGCCACTGACGGACCCATCTCACCATCAGTGTTCCTGTCCTGCCCTCGTGCCCCCCTGTGCTCTGGAACCCTCTGTCTGCTCTATCAGGGATTCTTTATTTATTTATTTTTTTTCAATAATTTTTATTGAAGTTTGAAAATAGGAACATACATGCACAGCATATACAGAATCTTCGCTGTAGGTAAGAGTATAGATCTTAGTACAGATAGCAAGGCCTATGATTACAGTTATCAGTTATTTGTTGTTGGATCCGACAAGATCAGACCAACTTTGCCATTTGGAGTCAAAGGTTGCACAGTTAGAAGAGTTAATGGCTAATAGCCATTCGAAATTATAATTTCTGGTAACCATTATTTTTAGATCTGAGGTATTGATGCTACTGGTGGACTTCCAATTTTGTAAGATTATGGTGCGAGCAGCTAGTAATATATGGGAGACCACTTGTCTGTAGAATGTGGGGAATTTGTCAATGCCTATGTGTAATATGGCTAGTTCCGGGTTGGGGTGAGTTATTATCCCTGTTAAGTAGGAGATCAGTTGGAATGTTTTATTCCAGAAACTTGTGAGATTTGGACATCCCCAGAAAGAATGTATAAAGTTTCCTGTGAGGCCACAACCTCTCCAACATGTATTTGATACGTTTGGGAAGACTTTGGCCAGCATATTAGGAGTATAGTGCCATCTGTTAATGATTTTAAGGGAAGTTTCCCAGTGGTTCACACAGTGTGTGGATCTGAATATTTCCTTGAGGGCTGTCGTTGGTTTTCCATGAATTTGGAGTGTAAATCATTTTCCCACTTGATGAGGTTTTTGGTTTTTTGGAAATAGTTTTTCCTTTGAATGAGGTTATAGAACAGCGTTATGCCTTTGTATTTTGTAGAATTTGAATAATAGAACAACCAAGCTGTTGTTGGCATGAAAATATGTGGTGTAGGATGTTGTTTTAAGAAATTGAGGATTCTCGCACATGAGAAGTGGAGCTTCTTCGGGATGCTGTGTTCCCGTGTTACCTGTTCCAGTGATTTCCATTTGGAATTTTGTAAGAGATCCTGCACGTGTTTTATACCGTGGTTGGCCAGTTGTTTAAGAGGGAGAAAGGGTATCTTAGTTTTAAGAGCTTCTATAGGAAGGCGATGTTCGGTTGTTTGGGTGTTCAGGTATTTTTGACTATGGAGAAGTCTCCATGCTTGTACGGATGCAAGGATTGGAGGGGGTAGGATTTTTGATGGCCATTGAATCCATGAGTCCACCAGTAGCAACATTGTGAGATCTTGTGTAGGAGCCATATTTCTTTCTACATTGACCCATGCAGGAGCGTCCTCCTTTTGAAACCATGCTTTGATTTGGTTTAGTCTTACCCCCCAAAGGCAGTTGTTTAGTTCTGGGACCCCTGCGCCTCCCACCAGTTTATTTTTAATTAGGATTTTGCGAGAGCATCTTGCTCTCTTCTCCCACCATATGAATCTCCACATGGAACTCGCCAAGGCTTGTATGTATTTAGAAGGGATGTTAATGGGTAATGCTCTAATCATATAGAGGATCTGTGGGAGGATCATCTTATATGCCGCCACCCTTCCCATCCAGGAAATTTCCTTTTTTGTCATGTCTTTCAGTTGGTTATCGAGTCTGTCGATGAGTGGTTTGATATTGGTTTGAGCTAGTGATGTGATAGATTTGGTCAAAGGAGGGTATTCAATACCTAGGAATTACACTGACCCAATGTATGGCATGGATTTTTCTAGTAACGTTCTAGTGTGTATGGGTATTCCCAGATTTAGAATTAGAGATTTGTGGCAGTTGACTTTGTAATATGATATTTTCCCAAATGCTGTATGAATTTCATGTGCTCTTGGGAGGGAGGTGATGGGATTAGTCAGTAGCAGAATGATGTCATCTGCAAATAAATTGATGACGTGTGTTTTTTGTTGGAGTTTAAACCCCGAAATAACTGGATGGGAACAAATGGTTTCGGCCAGGGGTTCCATCATACGATTAAACACATAGGACGACAACGGGCACCCCTGGCGAGTTCCGTTGGTGATTGCAAATGGTTTAGACAAGAGGCATGATGTATAGACCTGTGCTGAGGGTTGTGAGAATAAAGCAAGTATTGCATTCATGATGGGACCCTGAAACCCAAACTTCTGTAGGACCGCTGACATATATTGCCAGTGTATCCTGTCGAACGCCTTCTCTGCATCTATGGAAAGCAGCAGAGAACGCGTTTGTGTTTTTTTTGCATAGTGAACAATATTTAGAACTCTTCTGGTTGCATCCAAGGTCTGTCTCCTCCTCATGAAGCCTGTCTGGTCATTTTTGATTAAGTTTGGGATAATGACATTTAGTCTCCCTGCTATGAGTTGGTGCATGTTTTGATATCTGCATTCAGCAGCGATATCGGCCTAAAATTGGCTGGGGTGGAGGAGGGCTTCCCCGGTTTGGGAAGGGTGACTATATATGCTCTCAGCATCTCTTGGGGAAAGGGAATATTGGAGGTGGTCGTTGCAAACACTTTTTGCATATAAGGGGCTAATATGCTTTTAAAGGCTTCAAGGTATTCGTTGGTGAAGCCATCTGGCCCTGGGGACTTGCCATTGGGTAAAGAAGTTATGATTTTTTATATCTCCATGACTCTGAAAGGTGCATTTAGCTGATTCAATTGAGTTTGGGATAAGGTGGGTAAGTGAAGGTTTTGTAGAAATTGTTGAATATTGTTTAATGTGGGTTGGGGAGTAGAGTTGTCGTCTTTGAGGTTATACAGTGATCTATAGTATTCTGCAAATTGATTAGCTATCTCTTGCGGGTTGGTAATTTTGCATCCTAATGTTGTGTGTATGAGGTGTGCAATTTTTGTCTTGGTGCGAATCGCTTTTAGCCTGCTCGCTAGATATTTCCCTGCTCAGTTGGCGTTAGCGTAGTTCTTCAGTTTAATGTGGTTTATTAGTCTGTCATAGTTCTGCGTTAGGAGATTTCTAAGTTTAGATAAGGAGTCTGCTGTTTATTTATCGGGAGTTTTCTTATTTCTGGTTTCCAATGTGTGGATTTCTTTTAGGAGGGAGTTTAATTTAAGGTTATAGCATTTCCTTTCCCTGGTGCCTAATTGAATAAGAATACCTCTGAGGTAAGCCTTGTGGGAATTCCATAGGGTATAGGGGTTCGTAGTGGGCTGTCGTTATGTTCAAAGTATTCTCTGAGATGCTGAGAGATTTGGGATGCTGTTTTGCTTGTATAATTTTGTTGTTACGCCAGATGGGTGTGGTGGGGGGGGGGGACATCCTTTTCAGCAATCTGTAGGGTAATGGCTGCATGGTCGTGCCATCTAATGTCCTGTATTTTTGCGTCAGATATCTTGTGCAGTAGCCATTTGTCTACGAAATACATATCTATACGCGAGTAGGTTAAGTGCCTATGGGAGTAGAACGTAAAGTCCCTCTCATTTGCGTGGGTACACCGCCACGCATCGTACAGGTCTTCCGTATGAAGCACGTTTTTCAGTGTTCCAGTGTGGGGCTTATTGGATCCAGTTGTGTCTAAGGATGCGTCTGCTATTGCGTTGAAGTCCCCACAAAGTATGAGGCTACCATATCTGATGGAGGCTATTATTTTTAGAACTTTACGTAGGAAATGGACTCGGGGCATACACTGATGCCAGTGTATAGGGATGAGAGTTGATGTCTTCTGTAATTATTATGAACCTTCCTTGGTCGTCTATCTTTGTTTGTTCGAGTTGAACCGATAGGGAGTTCCTAAGTGCCAGTAGTACTCCTCCTGTTTTGCGGTTAGAGGTATTGGCCAAGAATACGTGTGGGAAGTCCTTGTGGGTACAATGAGGCACTTTTCCAGATTGGAAATGCATCTCTTGGATGCATAATATGTCAATATTTTGTTTGGATGCTTCAGTCCACATGTTGTGCCTCATGGCGGGGTGATTAAGTCCCCTGACGTTTAGTGATAAACACTTAATTGTCATTTTTGTGTGAAATAGATGTTTAGTGTGTGAATCGTGGGAAGGAATTGGCACTTGGTCCGGGTCTGAGCATGTTGCAGTAGAGGTTCGCAGGTTGCTTGATGAGGGTGAGTCTCAGAGGACTTCTTGATGATCTTCGTAGCCTTCTGGTTTGACTGTGCTTGAGGCAGCTGTGCATGGAAAAAAAGGCAGAAGAAGACAAAAAAAAAAAGGAAACAAAGCCCATAAGGGTAAATCAAAGATCTAATTTGTAGGTCAATAAAAAGAGAAGGATCTCTAGTCGGATCCATACGCAAATATATTATGCTTGGATGTTTCTCTTGGGGGATGGGAGTTGTGAATTAACTCCGTTCTGAAGCAGAGATGTATGGTAGGCTGAGCTATTTTTTATGACCGCCAGAGGAGTTCTTTTTTGTTGAACGCTTGTGAGAGACAATGTGCCATTCCTCTTGGAGAGGAGATAACCTGAGATCTTGTGGCGAGGGATTTGTGTGTTCAGGGATTATATTCCAACATTTAAGGGCAGCTATACCATCTTCTAAGGTGGCAATTGTAGTGGTTGCTCCATTAATGGTGACTACAAGAGTAGCTGGATATTTCCACTTATGCTGGATTCCTTAGGGCCTTTGTTATAGTGGTCAGATTTTTCCTGCGTTGGAGTGTGTGTCTAGATAGATCCGGTAGCAGGTGCACTGTCTCGTAAGGAGTTGGCAGGGTGCCTGATTTCCGAGAGCCCAGCATGATTTGATCCTTAACATGGTAGAAATGGACTCTTAGTAAGACATCCCTTGGAGTGTCTTGAGGCAGGAAAGCTGGCTTCAGTACTCTATGAATTCTGTCTATCAGTAGATCCTGTGTGGATAAGGATGGCACTATGGTGGATAACAGGGTCTGCGCATATTGTTGAAGTTGCAATGGTGCAACGGATTCAGGGACACCCCGTATTTTTATATTATTTCTTCTTGATCTATCTTCTAGATCAGAGAGTTTCTTTAAGCCATGTTATTTCATCGTTTTGCGCGTTATGTGCATCAATGAGGGTGTTGCAGGTAGTGGCATATTCATCCATTTTTTTGCTCTATGCGATCCACTCTGTTCCCCATTGCGTGCACCTCTGATTGGCATTTGCTGAGCCCAGCTATTAAGCCAGAGTGTATAGAGTCTCTCAGGGATAATAGCATCTCCTTAAGGACAGTGTCAGATACGGGTTGGTTTGTAGTCGGGTGGCAGGCGATCGGATCGTTTGGATTGCTCTGTGTGTGATCTGTATCTGCAGCGCTGCTTACCTCCATGCCCACGTTATCAGACTGCAAGTTCCACGGTTCCAACCTCGGTTTTTGTTTGGCCGGGCTTCTAGTGGATGGTGTGGAGGTCCCGGAGGAGCTACTGCTGTAACCTGCTCCTTGTGGTCCCCCATCTTGGTTCCCTCCGGTCCTCTGGTGTGCTGAAGAAGCTGCGGCCTTGTTGCTGGCGGTGTGGGTGTCAAAGGCTCCGGCGCCATTTTGTTGTGGCTCGCGCGCCGCTGCTGCGAAGAGCCCGTCCAGCTTGCTTGGCTGTATGGGGTTCGTCTTGTTTTTGGTCATCTCTAGGGGTTCCCGCTGTGTCCCCACTTGAAGATCGTGTCTATGGAGCTGGCTTGGCCTTCTGATGCGGTGTCCTCTCCCGTGTCTCAGTGGATCTCTTCTCCTACGCGGCCATCTTGGAGCTTGGCTAGCCTCTATCAGGGGTTCTTGAACCAGGGCCGTAAGAGTGGTTGCTTCCTGCACAAGGCAGACTCCACCACCAGGTGTGTGACAAGGTGGTCAGAAACTGTGGACATGATATAGTCAGGAGGTGGTCAGAGACTACGGACATGATATAGTCAGTAGGTGGTCAGAGACTGCAGACATAATATAGTCAGGAGGTGGTCAGCGATTGCAGACATTATATAATCAGGAGGTGGTCAGAGACTGCAGACATGATATAGTCAGCAGGTGGTCAGAGACTGCGGACGTGTCCCTGCAGTGACAGACCATTTATAATGCAGTAAGACATTGCTGTGTATCCTATCCAGTGCTAACCTGTCTTGAGGTCACACTACAATTGGGGGGGGTTACAATAGCTCTGCTATATACAAGGTGTCAAGCCTCAGGACTAGAAATGGTCTATTGCAGTCAACAGCCAGAGACCTCTGCAGCATATCAGTTCCAATTACACTACAAGCAAGCACCAAAAATAGTAAATTACCTAGGATGACGTGCCGAGACTTGGAGTTCCCCAACTTACCCATCACAGCTACACATCTTTGTGGAATTTTCCTTTATTCATCCTCTATGCAATACCTGAATGTTGCCCACACAAGCCTGCCTGGGCTGGGGTGAGTGCAACTGACGAGGCACCACTGCCTTCAATTTAAAAATGGCGCCAGGTGGCACCATTACATTACTGCGCATGTGCCGCCTGGCTGAGCTTGTACGTCAAGCTTTCCCAAGCTTGGCAGACTTCAGAACGATGCATGCGCAGTTGCATGGTCGGCCCACAGGCATATTTTTAGGGGCACCGCTGCCCGTAACGGACTTTTACAGGCGGCCCGAAAATAGGCTGAAATTTACGGGCTGCCGATAAATTAACATGCGGTTGGCAACACTGGTCCACACATTTTTCCTACACTGGAAAATGTAACAAATGTATACAACTTAATCCAGAGTGAAGGCCCTTACAGGATAATTATGTCTTTTTTTCTGGTGACATGTAATTTTATAATGTAAAATTTACTTTAAAGAGAATAAAGGGATTATGATATTAAATTAAAAAACATCCGGTTATATCTGAAACTGTTTCTTATCAGTTAAAACTCTGCAATATATATATAAGACAGTCATTTTCAAAAATGTAAGTGAACAAAAAAAAATCAGCGCAAAAAAGAAACACATGCTAAACCAAGCTGCTAACACAATTCATTGATTCACTTTCACCAAAAACTAATTCAAATATTCACAGTGTAGCGCTAGCGATAATATAAATGATCAAAGAAAACACAAATAATAAAATAATCAAACACTCATTGCAGTGCAAATAAAACAGTGCTCCAAAAATAAATATAATAACTTGTGCATCAATGTGTATAAACATAAATACTAAATGTCCATAAAGATAGTAAATACAATGAATGTGTAAAAAGCAAAATCATGAATAGTTCAACAAATCCACATGAGCATAAGAGTGAAAGCAGATAGATCCATACAGTCCAAGATGGACAAGATCCCGATAGTGAGGAGTAGAGATGAATCCACACGTGGTGATTGTATATCCTCCACCAGCCGATTAAGCCTCTCACCTCATAGACAAGTTAAAAACGCCTGTTTCCCATCTCCAGGGAATTAGACTCCTCTAATAGCCAGGTCCTCTGTTTCTCAGAAAGCTCCAATGATATCACCCAGACTCCAAATCTAAGCAAGATTCATCTCGCAAACATGTAAGAAAGGAAGGCAAAATCTAGTGCTCTCCGTAAAAAACAGGTTTATTGGCCCCATAAAAATGAAAACACTTACAGGATAAGGCACTGTCAAGCCGTGCGAGCTGGGAACAGCATATCAGTCAATAACCGCAATGTGACATGGGCAACACAGACTCCTTCCCCTTAGCCACGTATCGTCAACTCCAGGACTTCCTCAGTAAGGGGTGGAGTGAGCAGGTCGTCCACATCACTTATACCTCAGACTCCTCCCCTTCCGGGCAGATACCCATTCATGGAAGAACAGAGGAGCCAGCATATCCTGTGAAATTACTAGTGTCAGCAAAGGAGGTATCTCCCGCAGGAAATGGTCATCATTAGACCGGAAAGGGAGAACCAAAGCTAGACAGCAGTATAATAGACTATTGCCATTGCAACAATCAATCAATCTGTAAAAAACAAACGGCTTATCGCCAGATATAAAAATAATAATATATATAAAACACCAAGTCTGGTTACTCATTCATCACAATTGCGGCTATCATAACACTCAATATAAAATGCCCAATAGTCATCACATAAAAACAATTCAACATAAAAATATTCTATTACTAGAAAAAAAAATATTTTAAACAAAAATATATAAGTAAAATATTTCTTAAACAACAAAAATTTAATAAAATAAGGTCAAATGTAAAGAAAAAAAAAATTATAACAATGAAAATAGTGCACAATGAAATCCCTTTAAAATAAAATAAAATAAACAAAAGGATACACCAACAGCTCAAAAGGTCAAAGAACCACATGTATGGTTTATTATATTGTGCAGACTGACCAAAATATTCATTTATCACTAATAAAGCAGTTGAGATCGAAATCAACATTGAGCCCCCTAGCCCTCCTACTCAACTGCCTAATAAAGTGACCCCCTCTCCAATGTGGTTTGACCAATTCGACCCCCAAAACTTTTCTTTAAGTTAGACTTAGCTCTACGACAAGCTAGACAAAAGCCGCACGTATGAAAGCCTGTAAATAAACCAAACCAATTTTTTCTCTTTAAAACTAGAGGATCAATCACTCCGGGGGCTAACCGATCCCTCAAAGTCGGCGCCTTCCTATACACAAACCTAGGAAAAACTGGCAAATGCGGTCCCAGGACTCTATCCTTCCTGAGCACATGCCAATGCTTTTTTATGATCTTCTCCACCTGCCCATACTGGGCATTGTAGGCAAGAATGATCTTATAATCTGCATTGCCATTATTCCTCCTAGGTTTATTTTCACACAAAACACGTCGGTCCATTTGTAGCACTTAATTTCTAATATGACTAATATCTGGGGGATGATAATGGCAATGCAGATTATAAGATCATTCTTGACTACAATGCCCTTTCATTGACTTGGGGATGTTCCAACATGACTGCGCACCAGTGCACAAAGTAAGGTCCATAAAGACATGGACGAGGGAGGTTGGTATGGAGGAACATGACTGGCCTGCACAGAGTCCTGACCTCAACCTGATAGAACACCTTTTGGCTGAATTAGAGCAGAGGCTGTGAGCCAGGCATCCAACATCAGTGCCTGACCTCACAAATGCACTTCTGGAAAAATGAACAACCATTCCCATAGACACTCCTAAATCTTATGGGCAGCCTTCCCAGAAGAGTTGAAGCTGTTATAGCTGCAAATGGTGGCCCAACTCTATACTGAACCCTGGGCTGCCGTTATAGATATTGCCGTCGGGTCCCAAGTCATATCTCAACCCGG
>BLSH010345393.1:335266-347060 GCA_018402905.1 Glandirana rugosa | reverse complement strand
ACCGACCCTTCCCCAATTGAAACACCCTTGGTCACTGTGGTTATGTCACTACTGACGATTTTTATACGTTATATATATATATACACACACACACACACACACACACACACACACACATACATATACACGTGATCCTGCATTTCTGGGTATCGGAGTCAATCAGCGGGTCCGGTGGACTCAATGTCCACCGTTACGCACCGATTGTTCTGTACACAGGCAGAACGGCGGTCTGCCTATTAATAGGCAGATCGCCATTCTGTCAGCATGGAAGACATTGATCCTGTGTTTCTGCAAAGCAGGGACAGGGATCTATGCCTTCCCTTAGTAAATGTACCTCCCCTACAGTAAGAAAACACTGGTTAGGCACACATTTAACCCTTTGATGTTAACCCCTTGCCAGCCAGTGTCATTAGTACAGTGACAGTGCATATTTTTAGCAGTCATCACTGTATTGGTGTCACTGGTTCCCACAAAGTTAACCCCTTCCCAGCCAATGTCATTAGTGCAGTGACAGTGCATATTTTTAGCACTGATCACTGTATTGGTGTCACTGGTTTCCACAAAGTCTCAAAAGGGTCACTTTGTGTGCGATTTGTCAGCCTCAATACCGCAGTCCCGCTATAAGTCGCTGATTGCCGCCATTACTAGTAAAAAAAAAAATATGTCCCCAGATTTAATTTGAAAAATCTGGTCACCTTATTTTTAGATGCATACTAGATAAGTCACGAAATTATCATTAAAATATATTCATTTTATTAATAACCATTGAATGGTAAATATTTCATAAAAGCAACGCAATGCATTAGAAAAGACTAGCTGGAACCACGAGGTGATATACATTCCACGCAGGACCTTAGATCCTATTCTGAGTGCCCTTAAAGAGGAGTTCCACCCAAAAGTGGAACTTCCGCTTTAAGTGTAGGTGACCCCCTGACATGCCACAATTGGCATGTCATTTTTGGGGGGGGGACCCGGTTTCCACAGGGTCCCAGGTCCACTTCTTCTCCTGGCTCTGCGGCACCGGAAGGAAGTTCACCTGTCCCCTCTCTCACACAGGGATCTTCTGCGACACGTCACAGTGTCCCAGAAGATACACCGGCCATTCACAGTGCGCAGTGTGGCTCGCGCATGTGCGGTGCGCGCCCGACTTTGAAGCCAAAGCTGGGGGTCCACACTTGTGATGCCGGCGCCGCATGGAGGAGGGGGAGAAGAGCAAAGCGCCGGCAGGCCACATCGCTGGAGCGTGGGGCAGGTGAGTGCCCGATTATTAAAAGTCAGCAGCTACACTTTTTGTAGCTGCTGACTTTTAATAGGGTGGAACTCTGCTTTAATAGGAATCCATCACCCTCGTGTTTTCTTTTTCCGCAAACTAGACCTCTTGGTCCTTTAATGCCTCCTGTGGTTGCCTGCAGTCTGGTGTTTGGTCATATGGTGTCTGTTTGACTCCCTAAACCACCATCAATTGCAAATGCTATATTCTGGGAAGGCTCTGTTATTCAATTGGACAGAATCCCCTGAGGAAGCCCCAGTTATAGGGCAAAACATGTTGGGAACCATGTCACCATGCTGTACAAGGACTGTACTGTAAGAGTCTTTTGTAATGCATTGCGTTGCTTTTATGAAATATTTACCTTTTAATAGTTATTAATAAAATGTATATATTTTAATGATAATTTCAAGACTTCTTAAGCATGCACCTAAAAAGTCCCATAACCTCCAACCATACAATTTAACCAAGGGATGTGGTGCTATATTGTTGGTATATTGTCCCTAAGCTGAGCTATTCATTCATACATATACTAGGGCCAGTTTGGCTAGGAGGAGGAGTACAGCCAAAGCTCATTTGGCTGTACTTCTACTGTGGATCACAGGAGTGCAGCTTGTCCTGCACTCCTCTGACTCCTTTTCACAGAGCCGGTTGGGGCTGGGGCAAGCTGGGGATCAGAATCCACCCACAACCCTGGACCGGTACCTGGCTCAGATACTCCCCCCCCCCCCCCCCCCCCCTAGTGCTCCAGTGCATCGGGGTGGGCAGAGCAGAGAGCCGGTTACTAACAGTCACCAACTCTCAGAGCTCTGAGAACTGAGCAATTAGCAGTCTTTGCTAATTGTTTGCTTCTCAGCCTTAGAGCCGCCGGAGGACAGGTAATTATAATTCTTGACAAAAAAAAAAAAAATCCTCAACTTCTCTTAACCTACCAGCATGTCTTTGGAGTGTGCGAGGAAACTGGAGTACCCGGAGGAAACAACAAGGCCACACAACAAGGCTTACCTCGACGGGCACCCAACAGTAGCTCAAACTATAGAAATACAGTGCCAGATTAAAATGTGTCCAAGATCACTTTATCTTTACCCGTGCCATTCCTTCAGAGCTGTGTGCTGTGACTCCCACGTGCGTGTGCCGTAGACACGGCAATTTAAGCAGCCGCAGCTTGCGAACCCAGAAGGAAGTTTGGGTGAAGATGGAAGCCCCTGCAGCAGTGACAGCGCGCTGCTGGAGGGCTTAGTTTCAAGGTAAGTCTTTCATAATGTGCTAGTATGCCATGCATACTAGCACATTATGCTTTTATTTTGCAGGGAGAAAGTTTTTTCTCTACAAGTTTACTACCGCTTTAACGGAAGTTCTGTAACTTCAGGGTCCCTACAGCATAATATTTTAGTATTATTTATTGCAGACTGTATACAGCTGTTCCAACTTGTTGGCCATCATCAGTGAATTGTATGGAAACCATGGCTTCTATGGTGTAGGTCTTGAGAACCAAAGAAACAGGTTATGGTGGGATAGGTTATAGATCATCTTGTTGGTCCCCAAATCCTACTACATCTCCACTTTACTTTCCACCATTCAGTCAGTGAGGTGTAGCAGGTCTGATTTATGAAGGATAATTCATAGAAGGGTACTTACACCGAGCCTGGACTTGCTGTGGGAGGAGGACCTGCAAGAATAGGAATTGATGGGTTAGATCAGGAAATGTAAATGTATTCATATTTTAGCAAAGCATGTTTTAGGACTATTTAAAGCAGAAAAACAGACGCATTTAAATCCCCTCTGCTCCTATCCTGTATCAGAAATCCATAGGTGTACTTTAGGAGATGACACAGAGATTAACCTTTGTTGCATTAAGCTTGCCCATTCATTATGAATGGGCTGCCAAGGCAACACAGAAGATGAAAAACATTTGTGATTCCTTTTTAACAACACAGTGCACCACAACGCATGGTATATGTGTTGGGGTGTGCTGTGGTGCATTGGGTTCTACTAGACCAGTGGTCTCCAAACTACGGCCCCTTCTTTACCTTTTTCTGGCCCATGGTGCACTGTTCCTTTGACTGACACCAACAATGGGGCATTATTCCTCCCACTGACACCAATGATGGGGCACTATTCCTCCCACTGACACCAATGATGGGGCACTATTCCTCCCACTGACACCAATGATGGGGCACTATTCCTCCCACTGACACCAATGTTGGGGCACTATTACTCCCACTGACACCAATGATGGGGCACTATTCCTCCCACTGACACCAATGATGGGGCACTATTACTCCCACTGACACCAATGATAGGGCACTATTCCTCCCACTGACACCAATGATAGGGCACTATTCCTCCCACTGACACCAATGATGGGGCACTATTCCTCCCACTGAAACCAATAATGGGGCACTATTCCTCACACTGACACCAATGATGGGGCACTATTCCTCACACTGAAACCAATAATGGGGCACTATTCCTCCCACTGATACCAATGATGGGGCACTATTCCTCCCACTGACACCAATGATGGGACACTATTCCTCCCACTGAAACCAATAATGGAGCATTATTTCTCCAACTGATACCAATGATGGGGCACTATTCCTCCCACTGAAATCAATAACGGAGCATTATTTCTCCCACTGATACCAATGATGGGACACTATTCCTCCCACTGATACCAATGATGGGGCACTATTCCTCCCACTGACACCAATGATGGGGCACTATTCCTCCCACTGAAACCAATAATGGAGCATTATTTCTCCCACTGATAACAATGATGGGGCACTATTCCTCCCACTGACACCAATGATGGGGCACTATTCCTCCCACTGATACCAATGATGGGGAACTATTCCTCCTCTAATATTAAACATGGGTACTATTCCTTCCACTGATGCCAGGACATTTTCTACCCCCACTGGTCACACTCCGGCCCCCCTAAAGTCTGAAGGACAGTAAACTGGCCCTTTGTTTAGAAAGTTTGGAGACTCCTGTACTAGACAATACATTGGGCGCCACCCACAATAAATTACACCACCATGCACAACAAATAGAGCAGGTACATTGCCATGCATGCCACAACGCACAAGTGTGAATTGTCCAGTGGTGTGCTGAGCTCTGCTGTCCAATACATTGGGTGCCGTCCACAATGAATGGCACCACCACACACCACACAGAGCAGCTGCTTTGTCATGCTGGACACAACGCACAAGTGTGAATGGTTCAGTGGTGTGCTGAGCTCTGCTGTCCAATACATTGGGTGCCGTCCACAATGAATGGCACCACTACACACTGCACTTAGAGCAGGTGCATTACCATGCTTGCATGGTGGTGCCAGTCATACTGTCCAATACATTGGGTGCCATCCACAATGAATGGCACCACCACACACCACACATAGAGCAGCTGCATTGTCATGCTGGACACAACGCACAAGTGTGAATGGTCCTTCATACTTACCTGTCTTGTGGCAAGTTCCTGAAATCTCCTCTTTCAATGCCAATTAAAGCATCTTCACATCCAACATAATTCCAGGTGTGTTTGGCACCTGGTTCCCCGCCGTACACTGTGGTTCTATCTGCTGACGCCTATGTCACTACTGTGCTCTGTAGAGGCGTATGGGGTAGCGAATTGATCCACAATATGCCGAGTGGGGGCACGGCACGGGCAACCATCCCTCCCAGAAGTGTCCCGGATGTGAAGGTCCTTCAGCCACTGAAGACAGTGAAGGTTTCAGGAACTGGCAACAGGACAGGAGGGTCTTCTTTTTTGGAGTATTTTTTTTTTTTTTTTTAAAAAGGAGACAGAGTTGTTTTCAAAGATCACCAAACCTTTCCTCAAACTCACCAAATTTCACAAAGAGCACCCCGGTTGTAGAGACGGTTTTCCGTCCATTAGTGGCCACACACTGGAAGTACCCGGTGTCCGTAGTATCCAGATTTCGTATCCGCAATCTTGACCCGTAATTGGTCGTACGAAACGATATCCGGCGCGGCTCTTGGACGACAGGGGCGTCGTTTTTCAACCATCGTATGGTCGGAGATGGGTTCCCCGAGACTTTGCAATGCATCTCAGCCGTCTGGCCCAATGAAGTGGTTATATTGTTCATCGGTTCATCCAGCGTTAAGTAAATATCTGCCAGAGAGAAGAGAAAGATAATTAGTACCATCAATAAATAAAGGATAAGGGATTGTCAGAGGATATCGGGTAAAAGTCAATTACTTACACTCCTTGCATTTAGAGTGATTGTAAAGTCTTGTTTTTATAAAATAACTAACATCTTATACTTACGTCCTCTGTGTAGTGGATTTGCACAGAGCAGCCCGGATCCTCCTCTTCTCGGGTCCCTCGTCTGCTCTCCTGGCCCCTCCCTCCTATTGAGTGCCCCCTTAGCCAGCAGCTTTCTATGGGGGCACCCGAGCCGAGTCAGAGCTCCGTATATCCATTAAGACACGGAGCCCCGACCCGGTCCTGCCCCCTCTCTCACCTGATTGGCTGACACACTTTGATTGACAGCCATGGGAACCAATGGCGCCGCTGCTGTGTCTCAGCCAATCAGGAGGAGTGTCCTGGGCGGCTGAGGGGATCGTGGACATCGATGGAGAGAGAAGGGGCTCAGGTAAATAATTAGGGGGAGCTGCTACACACAGAAGGTTTTTTTATCTTAATGCATAGAATGCACCTTCTGCCTTTACAACTCCTTTAAAGTATAATTAACCACTTCAGCTCTGGAAGGCTTTCCCCCTTAATGACCAGGCCATTTTCTGCGATTCAACACTGCATCGCTTTAACTGACAATTGCGCGTTTGTGCGACATTGTATCCAAACAAAATTGATGTCCTTTTTTCCCCACAAATAGAGCTTTCTTTTGGTGGTTTTTGATCACCTCTGTGGTTTTTATTTTTTGCGCTATAAACAAAAATAGACAGACAATTTTGAAAATAAACAATATTTTTTACTTTTTGCTATAATAAATATCCAAAAAAATGAAAAACCCCCCCCAAAAAAACAAATTTCTTCATCTGTTTAGGCCAATATGCATTCTTCTACATTTTTTGGTAAAAAAAACTGCAATAAGGGTATATTGATTGGTTTGCGCAAAAGTTATAGCGTCTACGAAATAGGGAACAGTTTTATGGCATTTTTGTTATTATTTTTTTTTTACTAGTAATGGTGGTGATCAGCGATTTTTAGCGGGACTTCGACAATTTACTGCTGACACTCAGGCGGCCGCAGTGTGAAAGGGCTCTAACAATCACTTTAAGGCTTCTTTCACACTGTGACTTGCAGGGCATTAGCGTCAAAGTGCTGCTAGTTTTAGCATTAAAATTTTCCGCTGTTATAGTGGCGCTTAGGCGCCGCTATTTGGGTGGCAGCGGGGCACTTTTGACCCCCAAGAAGGGGTTAACAAGGAGTTAAAAGCATTTGCGCGCGGCACTTCCGAAGCGGTGTTTAGCCGCTTCGGAAGCGCTGGCCATTCATTACAATGGCAGGGGCGGTGTAGTAGTGGTGAATACACCGCTCCAGCACCGCCCCAAAGATGCTGCTTGAAGGAGTTTTTTTTCCCTTCGTGCAAGCGCACCGCCCCAGTGTGAGAGCACTCGGGCTTTCACATTGGGGTGGATTGGAGGGAGTTTTTCAGGCTTTATTTTTAGCGCTAAAGTGCCTGAACAACAAGTGTGAAAGGGGTCTAAAGGCTTGTACACACTATAAGAAAATCGGGCGAACGTTTTCGTCCAGAGAGTTTCCGTCCGATTTTCATATAGTGCATACACAACTTTCGACAGCCAATTCCGAATTTTTGCACGAAAATTCTCGAATGGACAAACTCCAAAATTTTTCTTTGATGGGAACAGAACAACCGATTTTCGTCTAATGTGTACCGTTATCGTACGATTTTCGTACTAGAAAAATCAGGAAAGAAAGACTGCGCACGATCAGAAACAATATACAACAAAAAAAAACCTTAGTCGCACGAGAACTTCGTACGAATTTTCTTTCATCGGTTCCGATTTGCTGTGAAACGAGAAAAATCGGACCAACGGTCGCCCAATTTTCTTATAGTGTGTGTACCCCACTTAAGGCAGGCCATACATGGGTACGTGCGTAATCCGAACAAAAATTCTTAGATAAGATTTTCCAAAGAAAACTCTTTCGGAATTCGACCCATGCATAGCCGGCCTTATGCTGGCCATAAACTATACGAAAAATCGGACTAAATTCTATTGTTTTGAACGATCGGCCGATTTGCTGCTAGTTAGTGGATGAAGAACGACAATCGCTTTCAACTTTTCAGCCCCAAAAATTTGATTGAAAAGTTTGAAATATTTTTATTGAAGGAACAAACTTTGTAGTGGCTTTCTCGCATGGGAAAAAAATAGCCTGATATTTCATGCGCATGTGCAAAAAGACTTTAACCTGGAAGTAAACAAATGTACATCCAGCAGCAACGATCCATCGTCGTTCAAACAGACATTCAGCTAGCAGGACACCGTACAATTGAGTTTGCCATTGACTACAGTCATGTAAAAATAAGCTTACAAAGCAAAATTGCTTTTAGCAAACTTTATTGCTATAAATTTTTTTTTTTTTATTAAATAACAGTGCACATTTTTTTGTCTCTAGTCCCATAACAGTAACAAGAGAGATACCGATAAACAAAGAAGAAAGATCTGTCCACAGCGAACCTACGGTACACCGAGCGGGCAAGTGACATAGAGAGAGCAATTTTAAATCGTCATTTCCCTTCTATGTGACCAAATTGAATGATAAATCGGTTCATTTATGTCCAGTGAACATTTATCTTTCGAAAATTGATTGCTACATAATGGTAGTATCTTTAGCCCTTCCGAACAATCTTTCGTTTTTCGAAATAGCTATCAGCCAATTTTCCGTATGGTGTATGGCCAGCCTTACACTGATTTTCTAGGGCCTCTGCTTTAAAAAAACATATACAGTAAAACCTTGGTTTGAGAGCGTTTTGCAAGACAAATACATTTTGGCTTAAAGCGGTAGTAAACCCATCCATTTAACAGTTTAAAAACCAGTTCCATTTCTGGCACGTGCCGGAAATGTAACACTCCCATTGGTTGTGCTCTAAACCAAACTGTCAAACCATCCAATGGCTGGTGCCATAGCTGATCACATGTGCAGCATCACGGCAGTTGTAGATTAAACAGAGGCCAAGATGGCAGCTTCCTTGGCTGAAAAGGATAGGAGGGTTTACTACCACTTTAATATACAAGTGATGTATTGATATAAGAGTAGTGTCATTCACTGAATATAAAAGAGAAGAGAGGCACCTCTAAGTGTAGAAATATGGTCACATTTAGGCCCCTTACACACTGGGGCCACCTAATTTAGCGGCGATCTACCGATTTAATGGCAGCGCTATGGCGCCGCTATTCGGGCAGCAGCACAGCACTTTTTATCCCCCCCCCCACAAGGGGCTAAAAGTGCCAGCGCTCGGCGCTCCAGGGGCGGTTGTACACTGCCCATTCAATCTAATGGCAGGGGCGGTGGAGGAGAGGTGTATACACCGCTCCCCACATTCCTGAAAAATCATGCTCGCATTATTTTCTTCAGCGCCGCGCTAGCGCAACGCCTCAGTCAGAAAGCATCCATTGAGATGCATGAAAATAATTTTTAAAGCGTTACTGCAGCATTAATTTTAGCTCTATACCGCTGTAATAACGCCCCAGTGTGAAAGGGGCCTTAATGGAGGTGCAGCATTTAGCAACTCACAGGGTTGACGCTTTAGGCTGGGTTCACACCTATGCGAATCAATTCGCATGACACTTGAAAACACATGGTTTTCAATGTGTCAGGTTCACATAGTTCTCACTCCGCATTGCACAGAAACCGTGTGCATTTTCTTTGCAATGCGGTGCAAATTTCCAGCCTATTAAGTTCAATGGGAATGCATCTGACACGGAGATGAGCTCCGCACTGAACTGGGATATTTGCCCTGCTCACGGCCCCTCCCCCCGCAGCTGCCGCGCTGTGAGAACGGACAGGAGCCGCCGAATGGTGTGAATCCAGTCTAAAACGGGCAGATCTAAGTATGCAGGCATCTGGGGTAAAGCTGTCCACATAGACCGTCCTCCACACCGCCATCGCCATCATCCCTTCTCTGCTCTCCACGAGCGCTTCAAGCCTCCTTGTCAGATCGCTCTACTGCAGGGTCGTCTTCCCGGTCACGATTGCAGACTGACAGCGGTGAGAGCCGGTGGTGCGGAGGACGGTCTATGTGGACAGCTTTACTCCGCATGCCTGCATACTAGGGGTGCGCATCTTCACTGGCCTCACAATTCTATTTGATTATGATTATCAGGTCAACCATTCGATTCGATTCGCTTCCATGATGCATCACGATTAGGATACAGGGGTGTCAGTGGGTGGGTGTGAGTAGGGTTGCCACATCATCCCTTTAATCCAGGACACATATGAATTACAAAGGTTGTTCTGAGGCTAATTGAATGCAGATGAGGCACCAAGTGAGTTTAATTACCACCTTAATCAGCCACAGAACTTGTGTAATTCATATGTGTCCTGGATTAAAGGCATGGTGTGGCAACCCTAGGTGTGAGTGGTATCAGTGGGTGGTGAGGGGTGTCCGTGGGTGGTGAGGGGTGTCAGTGAGGGGTGTCAGTGGGTGGTGAGGGGTGTCAGTGGGTGGTGGCGGGTGTCAGTGGGTGGTGATGGGTGTCAGTGGGTGGTGAGGGGTGTCAGTGGGTGGTGGCGGGTGTCAGTGGGTGGTGAGGGTAGTCAGTGGGTGGTGTCACTGGGTGGGTGTGGGGTATCTCATTTCTTCCTAATTGTCAGACCTGTCATTGAAGCCCCAAATTGATTTTTAATTATTAGATTAGTACAGTTATCCTTGATGCAGAGTAATGTAGTAACATACTGTGGTGTCTCTCTCGGCGCTCATTACCGCCTCAGCCCGCCGCCCGCCTCTCTCCTCTCTTGTCTCCGGCAGACGTCAGCGGTGGATTCCTCAGCCCCGCCCGCTGACTGTAGCTGACAAATCAGAAGAGAGGAGAGAGGCGGGCTGAGGCGGTAACGAGCGGCGAGAGAGACACCACGGCATGTTACTACATAACTCTGCATCAAGGATAACGGTACTAATCTAATAATTAAAAATGTTAATTTGGGGCTTCAATGACAGGGCTGACAATTAGGAAGACATCCGGGCGTCAGGCTTTAGAGTGCTTTGGATTACAAATACGTTTCTGGAACAAATTATGGCTCGCAATCCAAGGTTTTACTATATAATGTTTGGGGCTTTAGTCATTTTGTAGCAAAAAAATACTGATTGTTGCATGTAAAGAAAAAGTGCTAGAAAAGGCACCGGACTGGAAGTGGTTACCAAAAATAAAAAATAAAGACAAATACATAAAAGACACAACAGGAAGGAGGCATGTAATTTGTTTCTTCAGATAACAGAAACTTTCAGACACTTTGTTTCATGAATCCATGATTCATTGTGAGTTTTCCCATGTGGGAAAAAAGTGCGGAATAAAAAAAAAAAAATAAAAAAACCCCCTAAAACTCCCCGGTAAAGCCATGGAAGAAGTTGTCTGTTTAATGGCATTCCTGGTTCCTGCCAAGGCGAAGGCTCTGGGTCAATCACCAGATATGACGCGGACATCAAAGGAATCGTAAAACCAGAAGCATTCCGCGAGCTCCTTATAAAAAACGCGATTTTCTCTTCCCCCCCCCCCCCAGCATTGTTCTTCTGCCGCACAACGTGCGTCCCTTTCATGTGGATCTGCCGCGATTCCTTCGGAAATGAATACTTTCGGCTTGGCCGGGCTGGAAGTTGTAATCCGGTAAAACTCCCGGATTCTTTCATTCGCTGTCATCAGAAAGTATTACGATAAAGCCAAGAGAAGACGGCTTCATCCCGGGATGGATCCCGGAATTCTGCTGAAAAGGGGGGAATTAAGAGTTCATTCTTAAAGTAGAACTACAGGCAAAACTTTTTTTTTCCCATTTTAGATAGAGTTAGAGGGTTATGGCCCCTGTCAGATTTTGTTTCGCCATCCGTGTCCCATTGGGGAGATTTCCCTTCACTTCCTGTCCCATAGCCAAAACAGGAAGTGAGAGGAAATCCCTGGAAATTAAGGGGATCCTTTGGGGACCCCCCGGGTCACCAGAACCAGTGTCCACCATTGGAAGATTTCCCCTCTATTACTTTTCTGGGGACAACCCGAAATTCATGATTTTCTTTTAATGTCACTTACAATGATAATGGTAAACAGGACAAATAGAGGGGGAATCTCCCTAACGGGGGGCACAGACTGCAATAATAACCTGACTGGGTTCTAATCCCTCTCCACTCTGTCCAAAACGAAAAAAAAAAGTTTTACCTTTAGTTATACTTTACAGATGAACTCCAGGCACCAGCGCTGGGATAAGGGGTGGGCAGGAGGGGTGGCTGCCCTGGGCACTGTGGTACTGTGTGAGGTAGGGGGACCACAAGAAGATTGGGGGGGGGGGGGGATTTGTGTTGAGAAAGGAAAT
>BLSH010345393.1:304362-329746 GCA_018402905.1 Glandirana rugosa | reverse complement strand
GATTAACATGAGTGTACAAACACGAGACCATCACCTACCCGACTTTAAAAAGAAGACCCCTTCTACGACGAGGTCCGAGGAGGTCACGACTAGTGTATTGGTTTTCCGATTTGTAAACCAGTAACTAGAGATCATTACCGTTCTTGTCTTATTGGCTCATTGTGCCCAGAAGACGTTAGATCTGGAGGTAGGGACTTGTGTCTCCCGGGATCTACAACCATGGTGAACCATGTCGGGGTACACGTTCCCCGGCGTTGGACCTGGATTTCATTTATTTTTGGGAGTGGAACGTTTTGTTGGGTGAGTCAAAACTTATCTTTACTTTCCGTTATGTATGTCACGGAACGCTTTCATAAGCCGGGGGAAACTTGAAACGCTGGAAAACGGTGTAAAGTCCGAAGTTTGTATTTCTATATTTTGACATTAAAAAACATTCTTCACAAAAAATTACAGTTTTATATCTTTATGTTTGAAGCCTGAAATGTGGCAAAAGGTCGCAAAGTTCAAAGGGGGCCGAATACTTTCGCAAGGCACTGTATGTATTGCCTTTCATTTCTATTCAAAACTGAGTGGGTTGTTTTGCAAGGTGAGGGTTTTTATTTACTTTAGGTCCAGGTTGCGGCCCCTTGCACATGGGGCTGTACCAAGTGGTACCAACATCTAGGGCCCTCTGTGTTCAGGGATGGAGGTCTAGATTGCAGAAGACCCGTGTTACTCGGTTATTCTGTTCTTGCCATTACTAGAGATCAATGACCAAATGTTTAGCCTTTTGGTTATGTGATCAGCACTGGAGGAGCCTGGAGCAGCATCTTCCCCAGAAGAAAAATTTCAGCCCATCCACTACCAGAGCACAAACATGTGAGTACAATTCCCCTTTAAGAAAAATTAAAGTGATATTAAACCTTTGGATTTATTCTACATTAAAATAATAAACATGCCTATACTTACCTGCTCTGTGTAATGGTTTTGCACAGAGCAGCCCGATCCTCCTCTTCTGGGGCCTCCCTGCCAGCACTCCTAGCTCCTCCTTCCTTCCTCCTGCCAAGTGCCCCCAGAGCAAGCAGCTTGCTCTAGGGGCACATGAGCAGGCTCACTCGCTCGCAGTGGCGGCTGGTGCTCCATTGGTCAGGGAGGGGGGCGGCAGACGGACCCCCCCATCGACAATCCAGCCCGCCACCACACCAACACCCCCCCCCCCATCACCAGCTCTCTTGCCGTGTGCTGCCCAGGGATGCCAGCTTGATGAGGTCGGCGGCGGGGGGGGGGGGGAAATCGATGTCAGGGAGAGGTGTGCGCGCTGTGCGCTGACACAGGGGCGATCCATGGAAGAGCTGACAGCACTCAGCATGGAGGGGCCTGAGGGTCAGTCCTCGGCAGCACGACGGCCGTGAGTCTCCTCTCTCCTCCTCCTAGTCCAATTGGATTGCATCTCCTTTTGGCCAATTGGGAAACGGGTCCCACAACCCGCTTCCTGATTAACTGGGAGGAGAATCAGTTGACAATAGCAAATCTCATTCGCTATTGCCACAAAACTGGGTGGGTTCTGGACGCAGTGCTCTGCGGCCCAAGCCCACCCTTTTTTGAAGCCTATTAGAGCCTCAGGCTCTAATCACAGGCTTTAAAAAAAAAAACCCCATTGGAATCCATGCCTAATCTACATGCGGGGCGCCGGATGCATGGATGGGGGGGGGCAGCATCCCTGCACCCCCAATGGACGGGCCACCAATGCTCATGAGCTGCTGCTCTGCATGTCCATTCACCCCACCCTGCCCCTCTCTCTCCTCATTGGCTCGCTGGCTGTGATCGACAGCATCACTAGAGGAAGTTCAGGCTCAGGTAAGTATTACAGTTTAAGTTTTTTACCTTAATGTATAGGCATGAGCCTTTGGAACCACTTTAAATTATACCATTAGTTTTATAAAATCTGGGGCCCATTCAGAACTTGGCGTCCTGGTGTGTCAATGCACATAGGTGAACACGTTTTTTCTCACACATTAACTTGAGGCATCAAAATCAAACGCATGGAGTGGCAATTCATCAAAAGGTCCAAGAAAATGGACATGCACCATTTCGGCAAACCAGCAGTGGTGCATTATTGTCATACATACTAGGGGGGTACAACTGGGGGAATCCATAGTGGAGAAGGATCTGGGGGTTTTGAAAGATCATAAGCTTAATAATGACATGCAATGCCAAGCTGCAGTTTCCAAAGCAAGCAAAATCCTTTCTTGTATGAAGAGAAGTATGGACTCCAGAGATAGAGACCTTCTGTACAAATCATTAGTGAGACCTCATGTGGAATATGCAGTTCAGTTTTGGGCGCCAGTTCTCAAAAAGGATATCGGGGAACTGGAGAAAGTGCAGAGAAGGGCAACCAAACTGATAAGAGGCATGGAGGAGCTCAGCTATGAGGAAAGATTAGAGGAACTGAATGTATTCTCTCTTGAGAAGAGGAGATTAAGTCACGTGATCTGCGATGAAACGCGTAGGGGTGGGGCTACGGATGATGCTGAGTTAAAGTGAGAGGAGGGTAATATTAGATAATACATTGCAAAGAGTAATTTTGAAGTAATATAAAGGGATAATATCTGTCAATACAAAACCAAACTAATAAGAGGCATGGAGGAGCTCAGCTATTAAGAAGATTAGAGGAACTGAAATGAATCTCTTGAGAAGAGAAGATTAAGGGGGGATATGATCAACATGTACAAATACATAAGTGGTCCATATCAGTGGTGGCTGGTGCTCAGTATTTTGGGGGAGGGGGGCGAAAAACAAACCTCCCCCCTCACTCGCACCACTGCCACCAACCAAAGGTGCAACACTCCCGCCGCGCCTCTCCTCTCTCGGCCCGCTACCTTCTATACATAGAAATCATGTCTTCCCCCCCATTAGTTCAATGTGTGCTCCGATCACAGCCGCTTCTACCTCCACTGACCCGATCTCTGGAGAAGTCCCAGCACATCCCTCACCGCACACCGCCACCACTGCACGCCGCAGCTGAGCTTGCACCCATCTTTCTTGCTCTGCTAGTAGCCGTCCTAGTCTCCCCGGTCTGCTCTAAGACTCCCGGTGTTGAGTCATTCACTTTAGGGCTCTTTCACACAAGTGGAGCCAGTTTTGATGGGCTCCGCGGGGATCCATCCGTTGATCCCTGCTGATGACAGGACTGTCTCTGCACTTTGTGCAGAAACTGACCTGTCAGAGCTCCGCTCTCCTCTATGGGGGATCGGATGAACACAGACCGTCTGTCCGTGTTCATCCGATCCGATCCGCTAGACGGATGGAAAATAGGGTTTCCATCTGTCTGTGTTTAGTGGATCGGAGCGGATCGGATGTCAGCTGACATCCATCGCTCCATAGAGGACAATGGAGCGTCCATTCAGGTCCGCCTGAAAAACCTGACAGGCGGACCTGAACGGTCCGCGCGTGTGAAAGGACCCTTAAGGTCCTCACAGAGGACAAGGGGGCACTCTTTACGTCTGGAGGAAAAGATTTCATCTCCAAATGTGGAAAGGCTTCTTCACAGTAAGAGCTGTGAAAATGTGGAATGGACTCCCTCAAACACTGGTTCTGGCCAGCACAGCGGATTGATTTAAGAAAAGCCTGGATTCTTTCCTAGATGCACAAAATATAACTGGATACTAACATTTATAGGTAAAGTTGATTTAGGGAATATCTGATTGCCTTTTAGGGGATCAGGAAAGGAATATTTTCCCCTGCTGGAGCAAATTGAATGATGCTTAATTGGGGTTTTTCTCCCTTCCTCTGGATCAACTGTGGGTATAGGATTGTGTACATAAGATTGTATGATATATTTTTTTTTTCTGTTGGTTGAACTGGATGGTCTTTTTTCAACCAGATTAACTATGTAACTGTGAGTTTTGTGGTACATTGCAATGCAGGTGCATTGGAGCTGTGCTGCCATAGTATGTTGGGGTGCCATTAAAAAAACAGCATGCAACCTATATTGCAGTAAAAAATGCAATAATGGGCACAATACCGCAGCAAAAAAATGTGTTTTGGACGGTTGGACCTATAACCATTCTTCGGTGTTCATTACTCCCATTGAGTTACACTAAAGCCATTCATCATTCATAGGGGAACGCTCCCACAGCCCGTGTAGAACAATCCAGGGAAAACAATTTCGAGCCACGCCAAAGCCCTCCCAGCACCTCCATCAGACAATAATTTATATATATTATATTTTTTTGCTTTTTCACTCCCGACATCCAAGAGGCTGCCCATTGTACAACAATGGTTGGTGTCACAGCCTGGATAAACCGACAATATCTGGCTGGCGTCCATCGCAGGCAATATCTGAACTTCTCTGTATCTAATTTTTATTGTCCACTGTTGGAGGAAAAAAAGGTAAAAAAAGTAGCTTTCCATCCAAAATAACAAGAAATAAAAGAGATATATTGTAAACACGAAGTGCTTGTGATTTGTAGGAGGATTTACGATCCTCTTAGGATGGGTCTCTCTCAAACACTGGACATAAATATTGTTTAGAGTCTGTAAACGTAGAACCCCCAGAGCGGCGCATACAGGGAAGAGGGGCCGGGCACTGGCGACGATGGAGGCCGGAGTTTAGGGAGTGAACACATCTTCCTCGCTAATGGGAACAGTTCTCGATGGTTCCATTGTTCTTTTTTGTGTTTTCATTTTGCAATCGAGTTTATAAAATCGTAAACCTTTAAACTTACCCTTGTGTCCTCCACCTTAAATAGAATGCAGATTTACCAGATGGTCAGACCTCACACTGCAATATAGATGTCAAAATGCAACTGGTAAGTCGCTCTTGTGAAGGAACCCAGTGCATCTCCATAATCCAGATGATTAGAATCAAATCCAGATTCTATGTGATGCTTAAGCCTCATAAAGTCAACAAAAAAACTTCCTTTACCTCCCCTGACTGAGCCAAACCTCAAAGCTTTATTTATTTTGCACTTTTTTACACCACATCTATGCACTATGCCCATTCCGAATTAGTAGGGTGTAGGTTCTCAGACTTGTCCCGAAAGTCTTGGGGTGGAGGGAACGTGGCCTTATGGTCAAGTGTTCCCCATTCCATAGGTCTTCCTTTCAGGGAGCTCCACCTAGTATTTAGGTGGACCTTGCCTCAGCAGGTCATCAGAATGTAGCGACCCCAAAGTGTGGGCGTTTTTGAGAGGTCTTTTTGCTAGGAGAGGCGAAGTTATTCAGGCCTGACTCAGAGAGCAGGCCTCAATGTTTTGATCTGGGCAGGGGAGTGGCTCAGAGTAGGCTGGAAATTGCAGAGAGGGGCACCCCTTGCATGCTCCTCCCCTTGGTTTCAGAAAGTGCTGCGGGGGGAGGGGGGGGTGGATGAGGAGGTATCAATTTCTGTGTATGTTAAAGTGGTCGTCAACTTGTGACAACCACTTTAACCTTTAACCTACAGGTAAGCCTATAATGAGGCTTACCTGTAGGTGCACTGCATATCTCCTAAACCTACACGGTTCAGGAGATATGCAGTATTGAAGCTGTGACATCACGCGACTCCGGCCAGTCATAGCGCCGGAGTCGCGGTCCCGGAAGGAAGAGGGGCAGAAGATGGACGCGGCCTGCACAGGGGACATCGCTGGACATTTCAGGCTTCGTTTGCAGGTAAGTGGCACATAATGGGTTACTATGCGATGCATAGTAGCCCATTATGTTTCTACTTTACAGGGGAACATAGAGGAAGTAAACCCCATCTGGGTTTACTTCCTCTTTAAGAAGCCCTGACCAATCCCCACCTGAGGCCTCCTTAAATACTGTAATCTGCCCAGCAGGGGGAGAAGTTTGTGAGGAAGTGTGGAGAATGTAGCAGAGGTGTTGTGGAGGTCTCTACCCGGGAGGGAGCCCCCGTCTGGGGGTGATCTTGAGGCCTGGAGACTCGGGTGCAGCCATGAGTGGAGTTGATTCCTGGAGCAGCACAGGGGAGTAGGAGAACAGCAGAGATGCTACTGAGGGCACTTTAAAGTATCCACTGGAGTCGGTGAGTGACAGACCCTGGGAGCTGGAGGAAAGGCAGGAGTAGGCTGAGAGAGGAATAGTGGACAGTCTGTGGAGGTCTCAGGAGCCAATCAGGGGAAGAAGTGTCACGGAGAGGAAAGCAGACCGGTGTGGTCTGGAAGAGGGATGGGCTGGAAGTTGTAGTCCATCAAAGGCCCAGCTAGCACCAATGTACAAAGCTACACTTGAGGGGTCCTTGACCCTGGCCTGTAATGGGTGGTCTGGAGGTCCTGCTGACTGAGTGTGGGCCTCACCATGTGCTAGCTGTGGTGAAGAGAAAGGAGTTATGTGAGCCTGATAAATTTTCCTTCAGGTCATGAGTAACAGTCTGTAAGTGAAGTGCTGGAGGAAGTAAAGTGTATATTCGGTCATGTATATAGATGGTCCTGTTACCAATTCTTTGGGCATCCAACAGTCACTACTTTTCCCCATCCAAGTTAATCCCCTAAATAAAACAAACAAACAAGAGCCAGCCTGTTCAGTGACTCTGGGTGTGTGAGATATGGTGGGATTGAGGGCAACCAGAAGGTGAACCATAACTACCAGCCACCCCTGAGGGGGCACATGGCTACAAGATGAATGGAGTCCACCTGGTTTTGGCCAGGCAGACCACAAGTACCCCTGTCCCTTCAGGAATTTTGCACCCTGGGGATCATTGCCAGGGTTCTTTTGTTTCGGAGGAGGACAATGTATACACCCTTTGCCCTTTTATGTGTGCTCACTTTTTTATTGCACCTGGTGTTAGTTTCAAGTGTGAGCACCACAATAATATCTCTGCTTTAGACTTATGCTAGCCATACAGGGCTCAACATGAAGGCTATGGGTGACCCAGCTGGCAACACATGGCTTGCCAAACTTCAATTTGAAAATCAAAGGAGCCAGGCCAAAAATTCTCATCCAAACAGCCAATCGAATGCAGTCACTGTACTGGTACTCCAACAGCCATGGGAGCAGCGGCTGTCTGAATGCACGACACACTGAGCCAGAAGTTTGCCCCCTCTTCTTCTCCCGCAGCCGGCCCGGTCACAAAGTGCAGCGCAATTTACATACACGCAGTAGGAAACCGTTTGTGAAGCCACAAGGCTTCACTGTCAGTTTCCCTTAGTCAAGATGTCGGCGCCAGTACCTGATTGAGAAATCGGCTCGGGTGAGAACACCGCTGGATTCCTTGATAGGTAGGTGCCCTATTATTAAAAGTCAGCAGCTAAAGAATTTTTAGCTGCTGACTTTTAATTTCTTTGTGTGGGAGCTTGGTGCTCCTTTTTAAGTAGTGGTCAAGGCATGTGGTATTTAAGGAATGTGTACTGATTGACAAGGAGCAAGCGGCTGCTGGTGCCCTTAACAACCAGTAACTGTCATGATTAAGCAGCAGGTGGCCACCAGTGTCCTTAACAACCAGTAACTGTCATAGCTGTTAAGGAGCGGGTGGTCAATGGCATCTTTAACCACTTTAAGACCGAGCCTCTTTTTGGAGTTTGGAGGTTATCAGTTAAAAACAGGTTTTTTTGCTATAAAATTACTTAGAACCCCCAAACATTATATATTTTTTTTCTAAGACCCTAGAGAATAAAATGGCGGCCATTGCAAAACTTTATGTCACACCGTATTTGCGCAGCGGTCTTAAAAGCGCGATTTATTTTGAAAAAATTCAGTTTTTTGAGTTAAAAAATAAGACAACAGTAAAGTTAGGTCAATTTTTTCCGTATTGTGAAAGAAAATGTTACGCCGAGTAAAATGATACCCAACATGTCATGCTTCAAAATTGCGTCCGCTCGCGGAATGGCGACAAACTTTGCAACATAAAAATCTCCATTGGCGACGGTTAAAAAATTCTACAGGTTAGCATTTTTGCGTTACAGAGGAGGTCTAGGGCTAGAATTATTGCTCTCGCTCTAACGATCGCGGCGATACCTCACATGTGTGGTTTGCACACAGTTTTCATATGTGGGCGGGACTTACGTATGCGTTCGCTTCTGCATGCGAGCTCGCAAGGACGGTGCGCTTTAAATTTTTTTTTTTTTTAATTATGTATTTTACCTTTTAATTTTTATTTTTACAACTTTTTTTTAAAAAAAACATTTTTTGATCACTTTTTTTCCTATTACAAGAAATGTAAACATTCCTTGTAATAGAAAAAAGCATGCCAGGACCTCCAAAATATGAGATCCGGGGTCAAAAAGACCTCAGATCTCATTTTTAGACTAAAATGCATTAAAAAAAAAAAAAAATGGCAGGGGAAAAAAAAATGTCCCCTTTAAGAGCATTGGGCGGAAGCGACTTGTGACGTAGCTTCCGCCCAGCCATGTTATGGAGCCGGGTGAGCGGCTTCAGCCGCTCACTCGGCTCACGGACACTGGGGGGAGGACCCGATCTTCTCCGCCGCTGCCGGCAGGTCCGGTAAGCGGCGGAGATGACCGGAAAGCGGCGGGAGGGGGGGGGGGGGGCACCTCTCCCGCCACTGATAAAAGTGATCTCGCGGTGAATCCGCCGCTAAGATCACTTTTATCTTGTACAGAATCGCTGCCTGAAAAAAAAAGATACTGGGGGGTTATGGTAGCTATCTGCTACCATAACAACGGTATTCCACTTCAAACTGCCGCCGTCAAACGACGTACGGCGGTCCGGAAGTGGTTAAAGTGATACTAAAGGCTCAAGATTAAAAATAAATAAAAAAATAACAAACATGTTATACTCACCTCCTCTGTGCAGCGGAGTGGCCTCGATCCTCTTCTTCTGAGGTCCCTCGGCGGTGATCTTGGCTCCTCCTCCGCATCGAGTGACCCTTCAGAGAAGCGTGTATTCACTTGTACAGCGGGACTTGGCCCCGCCCCCATCTCACTGGACTTGATTGGCAGGAGCCAATGGCTCCCCTGCTATCAATCAATACAGTGAAGGAGGAACAAGGTTCTTCCCCCGGTGCGGGATCGGTTCGGGCTCAGGTAAGTAAAAGAGGGCTCGGGGGGCTGCTGCACTAAAAAGGTACCCATTTAACAACCAGTAACTGCAATAGCTGTTAAGGAGCGGGCGGCCACTGGCGTCCTTAACAACCAGTAACTGTCTTTGCTGCTAAGGAGTGGGTGGCCGCTGGCGTCCTTAACAACCAGTAACTGCAATAGCTGTTAAGGAGTGGTTGGCCACTGGCATCCTTAACAACCAGTAACTGCAATAGCTGTTAAGGAGTGGTTGGCCACTGGCATCCTTAACAACCAGTAACTGTCATTGCTGCTAAGGAGCGGGCGGCCACTGGCGTCCTTAACAACCAGTAACTGTCATGGCTGTTAGGGAGTGGTCGGCCACTAGTGTCCTTAACAACCAGTAACTGTCATGGCTGTTAAGGAGTGGTTGGCCACTAGTGTCCTTAACAGCCAGTAACTGTCATTGCTGTTAAGGAGCGGGCAGCTGCTGCCATTCTTACAACCAGTAACTATCATAGTTGATAAGGAGTGGACAGCCACTGCCCTTCTTAATAACCAGTAAATGTCATAGTTGTTAAGGAGCGGGCGGTCGCCACGTCCTTAACCAATAAGTCACCAGCTGTCAGTGATGTTCCTCACTGACAGCTGAATGTAACAAAAATAATTATCAGGGATAAAAAAAAAAAATAAACGGAAAAATGGCGCCCCCTCCCCCCAATCCATACCATGCCCTTCGGCCTGGTGATAAAAAAATTTTACTTTGTAAAAGTTAATATTCCTCATAGGAGATGATTTTTACTGAAATGCCCTTTTAATAGTTTTCAGGTAAAAAATAAAAAGTTTGCTATCAGATAGGTGGAGCCTTGCACAGGGAGCGCGGTGGGTGGGAGGCGATGGGCGGACACCATTTCCTGTGTCGCTGCCAACTTGCTGCGTTTCTTTTCCCTAAAAGATGCGGAACTGGAATCCTCGTATTGGCGATCGATGTTTCCTCGATTCCTCTCTCTGTGTTTATAGGAACACTTAATGCGTTCCTGGCTGTAAGCGTGAATCAAAAAAAAAAAAAAATGATGGAGCGGCCGGCGGGGACAGTAAAGGGTTTTCTGGAAAGGGGAAGGTCGTTAGAACAAGCTGTGAAGCAGCAGGGAGTCTGAACAAAGAAATATGTGATCTGGGGAGCGGCCAGGCCTCCGAAATATTCCCCGTGATGCCTGCAGAAGAAACAAGCTGGATGTGTGTCCTGGCCATCCATCGCTGGCATTGTGCAACAGCTATTGTGCTGATTTTACCAATGGGCATGTTTTCTGAAAGGTGAAAAGATGCATTCCGGCATCATGGGGTCATACGATCGACTCCACCGAACAATCAGCCCATAAACAATACAAGACATGTAATTGTCCTACAAATCCAAAGTCAGAGCTGCAGATTGTAGGACAATGGATCTACTCAAAAACTGGATGCCAGCCTGCTACTGTCCCTATAATGAGGCACTGCCCTCTGCCCTCTTTGGTTTAGTTACAGAGGTGGAACTGTTGGTTACTCTGCCTGTGATGAATTGGACTGCATCAGGTTACTATAGCTTTAATATATGCTGACATCTAGTGGAGATTTTGGGCTACTACAATTTGTTCACTTATGTGATTTTGTATCTCCCTCTGTCCTCCCCCCCTGCTTAGTACTACTTAATTCAGTCCTATGTTTTATACTCAGTACCAGAGTGCTGTGTTAGCTGCTATTTAAAGTGTTACTAAACCCAGCACCCTGCAGTCACTCTATCTGGTCTCCCACAGTACACAGAACATGGGAATGCAATTATTTTAGTAAATATAAACTGCTAAATACCTTTTCTCATCAGCAGTATATAGCAGTGTTGTGACTTCTATCAGTGTCTGGTTAAAACTTGTATGAGTTTTCATTCTTTTCTGACTGTCTTATGATGCTGCATGACCCCTGACCCTCTGCCTGGACAGTGCTGATTGGCCCTGTGCTGATCACATGCACTCTTCCAAGAAAAATAATAATAAATAATAGTAATACACACCAAACTGAGCATGTGCAGAGTGACTCCAAGGCTCTGTACTATCAGGAGATGGATTGGGGACAGTGGAAGAAGGGGAAGATCAGAGGAGACAGGATCAAACAGCCTTTTTACACAATGCAGAGGATTAACCCCTTAGGTTTCACAGTAAGTATAACAAGCATGCTTTACTGCATATACAGACTGATTTTACTGTTGTGGGTTTAGTAACACTTTACATTTTTTAGTTTTGTAACCGGAGTGTGGATTTTTTATCTAACGTAGTTCAGTCCTAAATAGACCTTCAGCCCCGGTTAACAATAGAATGCATTGCGGCGATTCCTGAACCGTGTTAAAACGCACTGCCCTTGCGATCTGCAGTTGGTGTCAGTGGAATGTTAACTAAACCTTAAACGCAGGTCACAAATGCCATGCATTCGTCTGCAACTGATCTCATGGTACAAAGCTACCATTTGATCCGGTTGCAGTGCGTTTCCAATAGTGCATGCACTTCTTTGGTGCGATTTGATCCCATTCAAGATGAATGAGCTCAAATTGCACGACACTGAATCGCATGTGAATTGTACAGGAATGCGGAGCGTGGCCATGTGCAATGCATAAGCGATGAATAGTGTGAACAGTTGCTTCCACGTTCCCTCTCCAAAAAACAAAGCGCAAGGTGCAATAGGCTACCTGCAATCAAACGGATTTGATTGCAGGTAGCTTATTGTGCTTTTTGGTTTGTTTTTTTGCTGTATGGAGCCCACTGGAAGGTGATGGAAGTGTTGGCACCTTAGGGTTAGTGTTCTTTTTCCTCAGTAGGCGTTAGTTCTTAGCAGAGACTTAGAAAAAACATTATCTTCTTACCAAAATATTGAAAACACATCCTCTGTACTGCAATTATCTGAAGTAAGATTCTATTGGATTCAATGTCTGTGTCTTACTGAAGAGGTAAGCTGCCTGTGGATGGTGCCAAGTCAGCAAGTGAGCATACTGTCTGGATAGACTGGGTCTATGGAGGTACAGTGCCTTGCAAAAGTATTCGGCCCCCTTTGAACTTTGTGACCTTTTGCCACATTTCAGGCTTCAAACATAAAGATATAAAACTGTAATTTTTTGTGAAGAATCAACAAGTGGGACACAATCATGAAGTGGAACGAAATTTATTGGATATTTCAAACTTTAACAAATAAAAAAATGAAAAATTGGGCAAAATTATTCAGCCCCTTTACTTTCAGTGCAGCAAACTCTCTCCAGAAGTTCAGTGAGGATCTCTGAATGATCCAATGTTGACCTCAATGACTAATGATGATAAATAGAATCCACCTGTGTGTAATCAAGTCTCAGTATAAATGCACCTGCACTGTGATAGTCTCAGAGGTCCGTTTAAAGCGCAGAGAGCATCATGAACAACAAGGAACACACCAGGCAGGTCCGAGATACTGTTTTGGAGAAGTTTAAAGCCGGATTTGGATACAAAAAGATTTTAAACGCAAACGATTTTAAAAGCAAAAAGCTTTAAACATCCCAAGGAGCAATGTGCAAGCGATAATATTGGAAAGGAAGGAGTATCAGACCACTGCAAATCTACCAAGACCTGGCCATCCCTCTAAACTTTCAGCTCATACAAGGAGAAGACTCATCAGAGATGCAGCCAAGAGGCCCATGATTACTCTGGATGAACTGCAGAGATCTACAGCTGAGGTGGGAGACTCTGTCCATAGGACAACAATCAGTCGTATACGGCACAAATCTGCCCTTTATGGAAGAGTGGCAAGAAGAGAGCCATTTCTTAAAGATATCCATAAAAAGTGTAGTTTAAAGTTTGCCACAAGCCACCTGGGAGACACCAAACATGTGGAAGAAGGTGCTCTGGTCAGATGAAACCAAAATCAAACTTTTTGGCAACAATGCAAAACGTTATGTTTGGCGTAAAAGCAACACAGCTCATCACCCTGAACACACCATCCCCACTGTGAAACATAGTAGAGGTAGGAAAAATAGGCGCAAGGCCAGGCAACAGGTCTGCAAGGGTAGGGGTGTCCAGAATAACAGATTGCAGATCGGCAGCTCTTCTGTGGGTTAGCCAAGCCACAGCACTAGAATACAAGAAAGAGAGAAGGCGCCTCTAAATGCAGAAGTTTTATTACAATAAGGGTAAAGCACAGGGTGGTTACACTCACAAAATTGAAGTCCTTAGAGCGCATGTCCGCACACTCGTCTGCGGATAGACATAATGGAATAGCAGTGTATTTTTTCTGCGGGTCTCTGTGTGCTGGTAGTCCGTGGGAGAAGGCCCATCGATCGGGGCGACCGGGGGATAGAGTCTATTGCCTGATGAAAGAGTGCGCCTGCTCTACACGTCGCAGGCTTGCAGACTCTGAAACGCGTCGCATACTAGTGACGCGGGATGCTGTGCGCGCGGGTTCCGGGATTTTCTCTACCATCTCTACTGCCACGAGGGGAACATCACAGAAACGACTGCAGGCAGTCGCCCCGATAGATGGGCCTTCTCCCACGGACTACCAGCACACAGAGACCCGCAGAAAAAATACACTGCTATTCCATTATGTCTATCTGCAGACGAGTGTGCGGACATGCGCTCTAAGGACTTCAATTTTGTGAGTGTAACCACCCTGTGCTTTACCCTTATTGTAATAAAATTTTCTGCATTTAGAGGCCCCTTCTCTCTTTCTTGTATTCCACTGTGAAACATGGTGGTGGCAGCATCATGGTTTGGGCCTGCTTTTCTTCAGCAGGGACAGGGAAGATGGTTAAAATTGATGGGAAGATGGATGGAGCCAAATACAGGACCATTCTGGAAGGAAACCTGATGGAGTCTGCAGAAGACCTGAGACTGGGACGGAGATTTGTCTTCCAACAAGACAATGATCCAAAACATAAAGCAAAATCTACAATGGAATGGTTCACAAATAAACATATCCAGGTGTTAGAATGGCCAAGTCAAAGTCCAGACCTGAATCCAATCGAGAATCTGTGGAAAGAACTGAAAACTGCTGTTCACAAACGCTCTCCATCCAACCTCACTGAGCTCCAGCTGTTTTGCAAGGAGGAATGCGCAAAAATTTCAGTCTCTCGATGTGCAAAACTGATAGAGACTTCCCCAAGCGACTTACAGCTGTAATCGCAGCAAAAGGTGGCGCTATTAACTTAAGGGGGCTGAAAAATTTTGCACGCCCAATTTTTCAGTTTTTCATTTGTTAAAAAAATTTGAAATCTCCAATAAATTTCGTTCCACTTCATGATTGTGTCCCACTTGTTGTTGATTCTTCACAAAAAATTACAGTTTTATATCTTTATGTTTGAAGCCTGAAATGTGGCAAAAGGTCGCAAAGTTCAAGGGGGCTGAATACTTTGGCAAGGCACTGTATGCCAGTGCATAAAATGGCATTTTAAACAAAGCATTGTGGAGTGCTGGACCCCAATCTGAAAGGTTATTCTCAAAGTTGGCATCTACCTGTAAGCTAGGAGGTCCAAACAAAGTTACCATGGTACTGGTGCATACAAGTGTTTGATGGATGGATGAGAGTAGCAGAAGTGGTAATCAAGGATGTTAAAGCGGAGTTCCACCCAAAAGTGGAACTCCTGCTTTAAGCGAAGGTGACCCCCTGGCATGCCACAATTGGGGGGGGGGGGGGGGAGGGGGATACCTGTTTTTTTTATAGGTACCCAGCTCCCATTTCCTCTCCTGGCGCCGTAAGGAAGTTTATCTCTCCCCCCTCCCTCCCGGCGATCTTCTGGGACACATCACAGGTCCCAAAAGATCGCACGGCAATTCACATCGCTCAGCGCAGCTTGCGCATTCGCAGTGCGCCCACACTTGCTATGCCGGCACCGTACAGAGGAGGGGGAGAGGAGCGAGGCAGCAGGCTGCCACATCGCTGGACCATGGGACAGGTGAGTGTCTGATCATTAAAAGTCAGCAGCTACACTTTTTGTAGCTGCTGACTTTTAAAACGGCGGAACTCCGCTTTAAGACTCAGTAGTAGCCGACATATTTCAAGAGCTCACCCCCCCCCCCCCTCATCAGGGCTTTTATGGTAGTGATGAAAGCCCAAAAAATTGCACTGGGCTGTCAGACCGCCAACCTGAGCGAGCTTCTTTATGGCTGTGGAAAAACTCCCCCAAGCAATATATTCCTTCCCAATACATTATTTAGCTATCTATTATGTGCTTTGTTTTTAATGAGTGGGACAACTGATAGATCCCTATTGTAAGGAGCAGTAAAAAGACTGATGCTGGGTCGACCCGACAAAAAAAAAAAAAAAAAGCTCAGTTCACGCCAAAGGCTCCCGCCGTCTGCCTGCTCAGTCGTCTGACAGTTCTTATAGCTAAGGGGCGGGGCCACCCAATCTCGTTATCTGGTGGCACCCCCCTCGTGACATCATCGACCGGTGCGATTTAAGAACTGTCAAATGGCTGAGCAGGCAGACAGTGGGAGCCTTCAGTACAAGCGGGGCTTTTTTTTTTGGGGGGGGGGGTCGGCAGGGGTAGCGGGCATCTTGATTATAGATGGATCTATATCGGGGGACATTTTTTTTAAATTTTAATAAAGGAATTGTCAAAAACTCGTGTTGTGTCTTAACTTAATTTTTTGATGAATGGGTAGGAGTACCCCTTACTCATTCACATAGGGAGGAGGCCAGGATCCAGGGTCCCCCACAACCACAGCCCAGGGTTGTAGGGAAGGGGTCCTTGTCGCCATCAACATGGGGAATAGGTGCCTTGTCACCCCCCCATGTTGAAAGCATGTGGCCTGGTATGGTTGGAGGGGGGTTGCTCACTAGTCCCCTCCCTTTCCTAACCTGCCAGGCTGCATGCTCGGATAAGGGTCTGGTATGGATTTTGGGGAAACCCCAAGCCATTTTGGCGTGGGGTTCCCTTCAAAATCCATACCACGCCCGAAGGGCCTGGTATGGATTGGGGGGGGGTTCCCCATGCTGTCTTTTTTTACCAATTTTTTTATTCCTGCCAATTCTTGTTTTTATATTCAGCAGTCAGCGGGAAACCCCGCTGACAGCTGATGACTCATCAGTTGTTAAGGGCTAAGTGGCCAGTTTCCTGATGCTCTCCTTAACAACCAACTATTCACAGTTTGTTGAAGAGGAAACAAAAAAAGAAATGCATCAAAACTACATTCAAAAACATGGGTTTAAAAACACAAAAAGCACCGCAAAACGCGCCAGCAAAACGAATCAACCGCAGCCGCATAGATGTGAACCTAGAGTTACTCTCCCCTAAACTAAATGAGCAGTCAACCCTCGTAGTGTGGGCACCGCCTTAATGCAAGTCAGGATTTTCAAGTTTCACAGAGTTGGGCTTTAATGAACTGTCGGTTGTAGGTGGAGTGATCCTTTAAACGGCAAAAGTTCAAAGAGGAGATTGGATAAAACCAGAGAAACGCAAGTAAAACTCCCTTAGATCCCCCACATCGTGATGTGTCAGCTCTTTTATAGGCTGTAACCCAACATTTGTCATAGAAAAAAGCGCGGTGTCATGTATAGAAGATTCATGACACCATTTGTATCCGAAAAATGGCCTGGAGGCTCCATAGATCAAATCTTCTCAGTGAGCTCCCATCACCTACCCACCACCGTGACTGACAACCCAACCAAAACTGATGGGAAGGAGTCACCCCAAGCTCATTGATCCATCTTCTGGGTAACCAGAGGGGGAAACCAGGATCTGGCTTTTAACAATAAATATTCAGAGCTAATGCATCGCTTTTCACCCCATAATTCAGCTTCTCTGTGTATTCTGCTCGCAGACAACATTCCCAGGCCGCTGGAATGCAGGGAGCTGAGTTATGAATTCCTCTGATCTAGAAGGGTGAGGAACAAAGATGGAAATCGTACACACGGCGGGTCAGTGGTGCCGAGGATGCCATACTTCACCGGAGACACCCGACTCCCACCCTATGGATCCTGCCTGCCATAATTCACCCCATTCCTCAACTTTCACCAATTCAATTGTCCCTCTGTGGATGGGAAATATATAAATTTACACACTATATTACCAAAAGTAATGGGACGCCTGCCTTTACATGCACATGAACTTTAATGGCATCCCAGTCTTAGTCCATAGGGTTCAATATTGAGTTGGCCCACTCTAACCACTTCAACTCTTCTGGGAAGGCTGTCCACAAGGTTTAGGAGTGTCTATGGGAATGTTTGACCATTCTTCCAGAAGTGCATTTGTGAGGTCAGGCGCTGATGTTGGATGAGAAGGCCTGGCTCTCAGTCTCCGCTCTAATTCATCCCAACGGTGCTCTATCGGGTTGAGGTCAGAACTTAAGTTCCTCCACCCCAAGCTCGCTCATCCATGTCTTTATGGACCTTGCTTTGTGCATTGGGGAAAACCATTTGGTGGAGGGGGGATTATGGTGTGGGGATGTTTTTCAGGGGTTGGGTTTGGCCCCTTAGTTCCAGTGAAGGGAACTCTTAAGGCGTCAGAATGCCAAGACATTTTAGACAATTTCATGCTCCCAACTTTGTGGGAAGAGTTTGGGGATGGCCCCTTCCTGTTCCATCATGACTGCGCACCACTGCACAAGCAAGGTCCATAAAGACATGGATGAGCGAGTTTGCGGTGGAGGAACTTGACTGACCTGCACAGAGCCCTGTGTCTTTATGCCCCAAGTTGGCATGATGTCCACCATAGCATTTGCAGTGGCAAGGCAGTGTAGGACTGGCCAGAAGAGGGATTACTTGGACGGAGTTGGTCAGCTTATACATGCATTGCAATATATGTGAACTAAATATCCCTGCATAGTTTGCTGGGAAGGGTGCAGCGGGTCCATCCAGTATTTGTAGTGCTAACATGTGGTCACACCCCTTTAGCGCCCGATAGTTCAATTATTTATTTATTTCAGGTACTTATATAGCGCTGTCAATTTACGCAGCACTTTACATATACATTGTACATTCACATCAGTCCCTGTCCTCAAGGAGCTTACAATCTAAGGTTCCTAACTCACATTCATACACATATTAGGGACAATTTAGACATTGGATCTAATTTACCTACCAGCATGTCTTTGGAGTGTGGGAGGAAACCGGAGTACCCGGAGGAAACCCACGCAGGCACAGGGAGAACATGCAAACTCCAGGCAGGTAATTACCTGTACAAGCTATTGGGATCTGAGCACAGGTATATCCTTTCTCCCCCCCAAAATTCATAGATTCGCATGTCATCTGAAAGCACATTGTTTTCTATGAAGGCCGTTCACACTGATGCGGTGCGATTTTGATCCGGGGGTCCTGTGCCGGTGTGGTGCGAATTTAATCTTCAGCTATGCCCAGTCCCCTCAGAAATCGCATTAAATTCGCACCTGTCAAAACACAGAAATTTGCATTGCATCAGTGTGAACCGAGCCTTCAAATCAGAACTTTCACTTTTACCCACAACAGCCAATCAGATTCCCCCCTCATAGTCTATTCTCGATAAGGGATAGAAAATTTGTGGCGTTGATTGGCTGCGGTGGGCATCGCGTTCTGTTCCTTGCATACATTACGCTTCATTCGGGACAGTTTTCCGCTATCTGGTATATTGACGGTAGACATGTTTCGGGGTCCTGGTCCTGCGCCAACCCAAACAAAAGACATCATCATTCACGCTCATAATTGAAATAACATTGCGCTGTGTACGGGAACGCGCGGCCTGTGTACGGCCTTCAGAGTAACAAAAACATTTTCCTAGCGGGACAGAGATTTTGGAAGGAATTAGGAATCAGATGGAGTCAGAGGAAAGGTCTCTCTGCCATGAATAATGTTTGCGTTGTTCTGTTGTATGTAACGCACATGACAATCGCGGACGCCTGCTCCTCGCTCCGAGAGGCCTGTCTATAAAAGGTAGAATGTTCCATGGTAGTTCTATGGGTTTGCCTATTTATAGAGCTGTTCTGGGCTGTAACCACCGTTCCTGGCTTACCTGATTTTGGGCAGTGACTCAATTAGCAGAGGAACCAGAGGATGATCATGACGGGCAGGAGGACTCTTGAGATTAGTGCTGAGGCAGGGTGCCGTCATGGTGCCGGCTCCTCCCGCCAGCCATGATCTGCCAGCATTGCATATAGAAGCAAAGCACATAGACCCAGTGATGGCAAAATAAGATATGTAATGAAAATGGAAAGGTTTTATTTAAACATTTCATTAGCATGTTGATTGGGGGGGACCAGGAAAGCTTAATATAAGCTTCCGCTTTACTACTAACTACTTTATCCCTATTACTCACTATTAGTGTAATCCTGACCTTCCCTGTATCCACAATACTTCCCTATTACTCACTAATAGTGTAAGCCTGACCTTCCCTGTATCCGCAATACTTCCCTATTACTCACTATTAGTGTAAGCCTGACCTTCCCTGTATCCCCAATACTTCCCTATTACTATTAGTGTAAGCCTGACCTTCCCTGTATCCCCAATACTTCCCTATTACTATTAGTGTAAGCCTGACCTACCCTGTATCCCCAATACTTCCCTATTACTATTAGTGTAAGCCTGACCTACCCTGTATCCCCAATACTTCCCTATTACTATTAGTGTAAGCCTGACCTTCCCTGTATCCCCAATACTTCCCTATTACTATTAGTGTAAGCCTGACCTTCCCTGTATCCCCAATACTTCCCTATTACTCACTAATAGTGTAATCCTGACCTTCCTTGTATCCTCAATACTTCCCTATTACTAACTATTAGTGTAAGCCTGACCTTCCCTGTATCCCCAATACTTCCCTATTACTCACTACTAGCATAAGCCTGACCTTCCCTGTATCCCCAATACTTCCCTATTACTCACTACTAGCATAAGCCTGACCTTCCCTGTATCCACAATACTTCCCTATTACTCACTATTAGCATAAGCCTGACCTTCAAGGCATCCTCAATGCTACCCTAATACTCACTATTACTTTTTATTTCAGGTATTTATATAGCGCCGTCAATTTACGAAGTGCTTTACATATACATTGTACATTCACATCAGTCCCTACCCTCAAGGAGCTTACAATCTAAGGTCCCTAACTCACATTCATACACATACTAGGGACAATTTAGACAGGATCCAATTAACCTACCAGCATGTCTAGTGTAAGCCTGATCTTCTCTGGATCCCAAATACTTCCCAATTACTCACTATTAGTGTAAGCCTGACCTTCTCTGTATCCCCAATACATCCCTATTACTCACTAATAATGTAAGCCTGACCTTCCCTGTATCCCCAATACTTCCCTATTACTCACTAACAGTGTAAACCTGACCTTCCCTGTATCCCCAATATTTCTCTATTACTATTAGCGCAAGCCTGACCTTCTCTGTATCCCCAATACTTCCTTATTACTCACTATTAGTGTAAGCCTGACCTTCCTTGTATCCCCAATACTACCCTATTACTCACTACTAGTGTAAGCCTGACCTTCCCTGTATGCCTAATACTTCCCTATTACTCACTATTAGTGTAAGCCTGACCTTCAAGGCATCCCCAATACTACCCTATTACTCAATATTACAATATTATTATTTTTTATTTCAGGTATTTATATAGCGCCGTCAATTTACGCAGTGCTTTACATATACATTGTACATTCACATCAGTCCCTACCCTCAAGGAGCTCACAATCTAAGGTCCCTAACTCACATTCATACACATACTAGGGACAATTTAGACAGGAGCCAATTAACCTACCAGCATGTCTAGTGTAAGCCTGACCTTCCCTAGATCCCCAATACTTCCATATTACTCACTATTAGTGCAATCCTGACCTTCCCTGTATCCCCAATAGTTTTGAAGGAATGTGGCTGTGGTCCCTTTAAGGGGGGCCTGGGCTGCTGCCTCTAGGAACGGACTTAAGCTAGTTTCCGCATGTGAACTTGGAAAGGTCGGTAGAAAGGAGTGCCCAGTATCCATTAAATGCAAGTCGAAAGGTGAGTTTAAAATTGTTTGAGATTAGCAACAAATATATCAAGCCAACGCATTTCGGGGGAACAGATTCCCCCTTCTTCAGGGCTGTTGCTGCATGCTAAATGGGAAAGGATCTGTTCCCCTGAAATGTGTTGGCTTGATATATTTGTTGCTAATCTCAATAAACAATTTTAAACTCACCTTCTGACTTGCATTTAATGGATATCGGGCGCTCCTTTCTACCTACCTTTCCAAGTTCACATGCAGAAACTACCTTAAGTCCGTTCCTAGAGGCAGCAGCCCAAGCCCCCCTTAAAGGGCCCACAGCCACATTCCTTCAAAACTATTGGAAGGGAATTTTTCCTACCTGCTCATTGAATCAGCCACCAACCACCCGTGACGGACTGAGTCAGTCCAGCAACCCCAGTTTTTATCTTAGACTACAGAATGATTAGTCTTCAGGTTGTAGAGATCTGAGAGTGGCTAATTAGTTTAGCAAAAGTCATTGGGCAGGGCTGACACCATACAGTGCTGTGTATTATCAGTCCACAACATATCTGACATATCAATCGGTATTTTCTGTGCCTGCAGGGTCTTTAAAAAGGCATAAAAGACTGGAAATGTGCATGTATTGCAGAGATGTACTACATATGTGTGTTTTTTTAATTTTGCTTATCCCCCGCTATGACAAAAATAAGGAGTCTGAGGATTCCTGACACGCATGTGGAGGTCAAACTTTTCAGATTATCCCCCAGTCAGCACATACCTAATCACGGGTACAGAAGGTCCTGATGAAACAAGCGCAATCCTCGATCTGTCTAACACTATTAGGTTGAATAAGGTCCGCCCCTCCCCCGCTTTCTTTCATTTCTCTTTCTTTTTTTATCAAAGTTCATAATTGGGAATTATTGCAAAACTTCGATGGCGCGGCCCGTGATAGAGGACAGCTGGATCTCCCGCTGGGCTGACCATCTGGGTCATTTTATAAGCTGAGTAGGAGATACAAAAATGTTACGGAGAGGATAAGTGATTCAGTACACGATTCTTCTGTACATAGGAGGGGATAAAAGGAAAGAATGGATTCAAGGAATACTCCATCTTTAAAGGATGATCTAAATCCATTCATCATATGTAATCTTCCTTGAATCTCTGTGCTCTTTGTGTGTTTCTTCCAGATCTGTGCAGTAATCCAATGTGAGACTTCCTGTAATAAAGACCACTCACTGCTGCTCTCTCTCCTTGTGCAGGGTGACTGGTCTTGTCTCCGCCCCCTCTGTAGTTTTCTGCAGGCAGCCTGTAGTGGGTGGAGCCTGATGGGCCCCTCCCACAGCCCTGCTCTCTCTCCTTGTGCAGGGTGACTGGTCTTGTCACCGCCCCCTCCTATAGTTTTCTGCAGGCAGCCTGTAGTGGGTGGAGCCTGCTGGGCACCTCCCACAGCTCTGCTCTCTGCATAAACTATGTACAACACAGTGATGATGTCACTGATACTTTTACTATGCAATATCTGGGCTTGTAAAGGCATCTGGTGGGCATAAAGTGGATTTATATAATTTCTGGCTACTGAGGAATATATTTAAATGAAAATGTTTGTGCCAGGAGTTCAGCTTTAACCTCATTTCAAAAGTGGATTTTTTCCTTCCTCTGGATTGGCAGGTTTATGGTTCCCAGAATGAAATGTTCTTAGTCTTAATTAGAATAGATACACAGATATGGCAATAAAATCCTAAGACCCCCTTTCACACTGAGGCGCTTATTAGGTGCTTTTGAGCTAAAAAGCGCCTGAAAAGCTCCTGAAAGCTGCCTCCCATTCATTTCAATGGATGCTTTAACACTGGCGGGGCAGTGAAAAAAGTCCTGCAAGCATCTTTGGAGCTTATTTGGAGCACTTAAAAAAGGCCTCAAAAATGCCCCTCTCCATTGAAAGGAATGGAAAGCGCTTCAAAAGCACCTGAAAATCGATTCAAAAGTGCTGCAAAATGGTCCTATACCTCTATTTTTTTAAGGTCACGTGACCTTAAACAAAGCGCACTGCTAGTGCCTCAAAAGCACTTGGAAAGCGTTGCAAAATCACCTGACATTTTATGGGCAGTTTTTTAAACACCTCAGTGTGAAAGGGGTCTTAAATAGGCTTTACTAATTCATTTTGGTGTGTTCTATGTGTGTACCCTTCTGTAACTATGATCATAGGCGTGCGCACATAGGGTGGCAGGAGTGCCTGGGCACACCCTAATCACCCTGTACTGTGCAGATTCCCCCTGCTGCCTGGCTGCAGAGAAAAGAACTGGGGAATCTCTGTCCTCAGTCTCTTTCTCTGTCTCAAAAGTGAGACATCAGGGGTCTGTTTAGACCCCTGATATTCACCAAAGCCCCCCAGCAGAACTCTTAAAAAAAAAAATGTAAAAAAAAAAATAATAAAATATAATATTGTTAAAAAATAATAAAAAAACAAAATTGTAAAAATAAAAATAAACTACTGGACACCCATATCTTGTGATGCCCACCCTAATGCACCTATGACTATGATCTGTATGTCAATTCTTTCTTAATAAAAAAAAGAGGCTTTACAACATATCTAAAACAAATATATGTGATATTTTGCAGCTTGCCAGTTCATAGATGTGTTGGCTGCATTCGTTTTCTTTATTTCAGTTATTTTCTACCTTGATTTTCTCCTGGTGATCTTGCCAGTAACACACTTCTTGTCCATGGTGAAGCCATCTATGGAGGAGCAGCATTGTCACCTTAAATCCACACAGACACAGAGCTGCGGCTTGAGGACTATGATCGACAGCAGCCAATGGCTCCCACTGCTGCCTTTGCTAATAATCAGGGAGAGTCCCAGAGGCGGAGATTGCTGGAAGGGGCTCAGGTAAGTATTGGGGGGTGCGGTGGGGGGGGGGGGGGCAGCACACAGAAGGTTTTTTTACCTTCATGCATAGAATGCATGAAGGTAAAAAACCTTAAACCATTAGAGCCACTTTAAACCTTGAACAAAAATGTGATATACAGTGGAACCTTGGATTACGAGCATAATCCGTTCCCGGAGAATGCTTGTAATCCAAATCACTCGTATATCAAAGCAAGTTTCCTCATAGGAAACAATGGAAACTCATTTAATTTGTTCCACAGTCACTGCAGTACTATATGTGACCAGAGGTCCGGGGGCGCTGGTGTATGCAATACCATATGTGGCCAGTGGTGTGGTGCTGCTGCTGAGGCTTGGAAATGGTCGGGAACATTCGGAAATTCTCCGGAAATGTTTACACTTTCGGTATTTCCGACGGCTTCCAAGCGTCTGAGGCTCACCCACGCCCCCGCAGCTTTGCCACATGCGGTATTGCACGCACAGAGGCTTGAACCCTGCTTGTTTTGCGAGACCGCGCTCGCAAACCGAGTCAGGGTTTTTTTTTTTAAAAATGCTCGTTCTTTTTTCAGGATTTTTTCCTTTATTTTCACTGGTGATCTGCCCAGCAACGCACTTCCTGTCCTAGGGTGACAACGCACTGGGTACTGCACCAATAAAGATGCAGCGTTGTCACCTTAGGACAGGGAAAGTGTTGGGACTACAGAACACAGATTTTTGGTGAAATACTTGGTGCTGAGACAGGGCCTCTTTAAGCCTGGACATCATGGAATGCGGCGGTGCACGTTTAACCAGTTGCCGACCGCTTGATGGCGGCAACATAGTTCGTTATCGCAAAACACCATCATGGCGGCCGCGAGAACGGGTATTGTGAGCGCGCGCCGCCGGAGGCTCACTGTGTTCCAGGCGGGCCAGGGAGTGGGTAGGGCGGACTCGACATCCGCTGGCTACCTGCAATGGCTCCCCCGAAGTGAGAGAACGGAGGTCCGTGTAAGTAAACACGGATCTCCATTCTGACAGAGGGGGAAGGGAAGTGATCACAGGCTTCCTGTATATGGGAGCCGTGATCACTCCCCTCCCCCTGCCAGCCCAGCCCCCATACAGTTAGAACACACTGAGGGAACACAGTAAACCCTTAGAGCGCCCCCTCCAGGTTAACTCCTACACTGCCAATGGCATTTACACAGTAATCAGTGCATTTTTATAGCACTGATCTCTGTATACAGTCCTGCTCACCATTATTGGCACCCATGAAGTTTATGTACATATTGTGGAATATCTACTGAAGGAAATGTATCAAATTAACCAACATATTACTACAGATAGCTTGTGTTTGACAAAAAACTGTAAATGATAAATAACATTTAAAAAGATAAACATTATGAGGAAAACAGAGAAAACCATAATGCTTGCCTTGTCAGTGGTATTGGCACCCTTTGCTGCAAATCAGTATGGAAACCCAATTTGGCTCACCTGTTGCAGATCTCAAATGAGGATCACCTGTGATGAATTGCCTCCACCCATGTGACCCAAATTAGCCAATAAATGAACATTTTGGTTTTATAAAAAGCCACCTGTTATTCCCTCTTCATGTGTGACAATGGTAAAGACAAAGGAGCTGTCTGACGACACCAGAAATGCTATTATTTGCAAG
>BLSH010345393.1:271002-303849 GCA_018402905.1 Glandirana rugosa | reverse complement strand
TTTTTTTGATAAAAAAAAAAGTAACCAAAACCGGCTAAATATAAGAAGGAGTATAAAAACTATTATTTTTTTTTTAGCGTTAACCGTAAATAACTAACCAAACGCGTTTTCAACGGCGTAAATGTCTACTACTCTTAAGTAAGTACCCCAAAAATAAAAAAAATTAAAAAATGATCATTACCGCCGCTAGACACTAAAAATCGCCATGACGCTATAACACCGCCTGTACAGCCTGGTAAAACTGTGAAAAAACCATGGTAACCGTAAATGTCAGGACGAGTGGTAATAACCGTGGGGAAGTACAAAACGTATTGACTCACTTACAGAAGTCTTTATTTACCTTTACATGGTTTAAATATAGTCGTCCTAGAAAATTAACCTCCAGGTTTCATAAAGATCCTGCTGATATAAATTTGGTACATTTCCATTTATTTCTGAAGACATTCACTCAGTTATGCAAAACATGAAGGGGTGCCAATAATGGTGAGCAGGACTGTAAATGCCAATGGTACCAAAAAAGTGTCAAAATGGTCCGACATGTCCGCCACAATATCGCAGTACCGCTAAAAATCACAGATCGCCGCCATTACTAGTAAAAAATTAAAAAAAATAAAAACCCCATGAATGAATTCTCATCATCTGTAAATGCGGCAACTTTTGCGCAAACCAATCAATAAATGCCAATTGCGATTTTTTTTTTATTATCAAAAATATGAGGAAGAATATAAATCGGCCAAAACCAATGAAAAAAAAAATAGTTTTTTTTGGATTTGTATTTTAGCAAAAAGTAAGAAATTTGGGGGGGTTTTTTTGCAAAATTGTTGCTCTTTTATTTATAGCGGTGATCAGAAATGACGCAGAGGGGATCAAACACCACCAAAAGAAAGCTCTATTTGTGGGGAAAAAAGGACGCAAATCTTGTTTGGGTACAACGTCACATGACCGCGCAATTGTCAGTTAAAGCGATGCAGTGCCGAATCGCAAAAAGTGCTCTGGTCCTAAAGGGGGAAATCCTTCCGGGGCTGAAGTGGTTAAAAAATGCTCGTTCTTTTTTCAGGATTTTTTCCTTTATTTTCACTGGTGATCTGCCCGGTAACACACTTCCTGTCCTAGGGTGACAACGCACTGGGTACTGCACCTATAAAGGAGCGGCGTTGTCACCTTAGGACGAGGGAAAGTGCTGGGACTACAGAACACAGATTTTTGGTGAAATACTTGATGCGGAGACAGGGCCTCTTTAAGCCTGGACATCATGGAATGCGGCGGCGTACGTTTAATGGCGTTCGGCTCAGCCGCAGCAGCTACTCCGCGGACGCGAGATCATATGGAGCCCATGATATCTGGCTTCCATTAGCCCGCCGTTTACCTGTTAAATGTCTGTTTTAGCAGCAGCGTCCTACAAGTTCAAGGAGAAAGCTTAATGGGACACGTCTCCTGACCTTTTCGTCACTTAACGTCCTCCGCGAAGGGAAGGGGGCGTCCAGGGAGCCGCCAATATTCCTAATATAATGTGTTTAATTAGTTATTTACGACCGCGCAGTCGGAGAATAATGCGTCCCGAGGGGGGGCGAAATTAGGCCGCGACTTTGGGAATACGAGCAACTCTGGGAAACACGTGTGCGCGGCGCTGCGATGCGTACTGCGATATTTGGCTTCCTATAAATATTCATAGAAGGGTCGTAAAAATAATTATCATGTAAAATACGGCTGGAACTCCCTCCGATGGAAAAGAAAACAGGAGGGGTAAAGGGACAGCGCCGAGAATAATGCGTAAAACCAAACGGCTAATTTACGGCTTCGGGGTCGCATTTCCTGCGGTTATAAAAGAGTCACTAAACATAAATTAGGGAATGTTTATGTAGAATACATTGTAACAAATCAGGGATCATTGTGGGGGGAAACTCATCAGAAGTTGATGTAGAGGTTCGCCCTTCACCCGAACCGGACATCAGGCTGCACTCACATCTGCGCGTTCCGGAAACGCGCGCGGAAAAAAAAACATTATTGACTGGTATTGGCACCCCAAACGCGGCCAGAAAGTGCACAATTTTGCACACCACATAATGCATGTTAAAGGGCGCAAAGCTCCATGGCTGAAAAGGTGCAGGGGTTGGGGTGTTTGTCATTCAAGTGAATGAGCTGCCCAGTGCATGCGCGCGAACAGGGTCGGATTTACATCTCAGGAGCCTATAGGCAGAGAATTCTGAAGAGCCAGCGCCAAAGAAAAAACCAGTAAGACAGACACTTATTTTTCTTGATAAATTACCGCAAAGGTCTAGGAAACGCAAAGTGAGTTTTAGGGCGAACAGACTCAATAAACGTATATTAAATTATAATTATATAAGTACAGAGGAACCTCAGATTGCGAGTAACGCAGTTTACGAGCGTTTCGTAATACAAGCTGTTTTTTTGGTTTTTTTTTAAATCCTGACTCGGTTTGCGAGCGCCGTCTCGCAAGACAAGCAGGGTTCAAGCCTCTGTGTATGCAATACCTTATGTGGCCAGAGTTTGGGGGGGGGCGCTGATGAGCCTCGGAGACGCTCAGAAACACTCGGAGAAACTCGGAAACACTCAGACACGCTTGGAAATACCCAAAGCATCCGAAAGTGTTTCGCAATACAAGCTTTTTTCTGACTCGGTTTGCGAGCGCTGCCTCGCAAGACAAGTAGGGTTCAAGCCTCTGTGTATGCAATACTGTATGAGTCCAGAGGTTGGAGGGGGGGCACTGATGAGCCTCGGAGATGCTCGGAAATACTCAAAGCATTCGAAAGTGTCAACAGTTCCCAAGTGTTTCCGGGCATCTCCGAGCCTCACCAACGCCCCCCGCACCTGTGGCCACATACAGTACTGCATACACCAGCGCCCCCGCACCTCTGGCCACATACAGTACTGCATACACCAGCGCCCCCGCACCTCTGGCCACATACAGTACTGCATACACCAGCACCCCCCGCACCTCTGGCCACACACAGTACTGCATACACCAGCGCCCCCGCTCCTCTGGCCACATACAGTACTGCATACACCAGCGCCCCCGCACCTCTGGCCACATACAGTACTGCATACACCAGCGCCCCCGCACCTCTGGCCACACACAGTACTGCATACACCAGTGCCCCCGCACCTCTGGCCACACACAGTACTGCATTGACAAGCAGTCATTGTGGAACAAATTATCTGAGTTTCCATTGTTTCTTATTGGGAAACTGGCTTTGATATACGAATGCTTTGGATTACAAGCATTCTCCTGGAACGGATTATGCTCGTAATCCAAGGCTCCACTGTGTATTAAATATAAGACAAGGATGCACCAAGTAACTATATATCAAACATGTCAAACCTTACATTTTGCGTGCGCCCGAGTTTGGGGGGGGGGGGTGCGCTGATGAGCCTCGGAGACGCTCAGAAACACTCGGAGAAACTCAGAAACACTCAGACACGCTCGGAAATACCAAAAGCATCCGAAAGTGTCAACAGTTCCCAAGTGTTTCCGAGCGTCTCCGAGAAAGGGATGATGTGGCAACCCTAGCCGTGACATCACTGCGCATGCCCCTGCTGACCTCAGCGGCGCTTGCAGTGAGAATAACTCCTAAACCGTAAAGGCTTAGGAGATATTTTTTTACCTATAGGTAAGCCTTATTATAGGCATACCTGTAGGTAAAAATGTAATTTTAGGGGATAAAACCGCTTTAACTTTGGATAGTAAAACTGCCAGTAAATAACTTATACAGCCCATTTCCTGTTTCTTGTCTGATCATTAGCCTAGGCGTATGACATCATGCACAGGTCTCTCTCTATCTCTCCTGAGAGTTTGCCGGCAAGGGAGGGGGATGAGTCATAAGAGGGCTAATGAGAGCTGCAGAGCTGGAGGTGTAAATCCAGGAAGTGAACAGGCAGCAGCTTCAGCTGCCCGCAGTTATAATGGATGCAGCCAGACTCAGTGGAGGGAGATTTCTGCAGCATATTTGGCAAGTACAGAATCACAGTATATATAAAATAATATGCAAAGTGGTTGGAGGGAAGCTTCAGAATGGCAAATATGTTATTACTGAAAATTATGTGAGCAGATTGCAGTTCCTCTTTAATAACTGATGAGTCATCAGCTGTTAGCAGGGTTCCCCGCTGACAGCTGAATGTAAAAAAAAAAGAATTGCTGGCAAAACAAAAAACAGGAAAAAAAAAAAAAAAAAAACGGTGTGGGGTCCCCCGAGGGGCCTGGTATAGATTTGGGGGGGACCCTCACATCATTTTTTTTTTCCCACAATTTTTTTTTTTTGCTGGCAATTCTTTTTTTTTTACATTCAGCTGTCAGCGGAAAACTCTGCTGACAGCCAAATACAGAGACCCAGTGATGAAGTCGTTGGGTCTAAAATAAGGCGTGCAATGCAAATTGAAAGGATTTATTTAAAAATGTAATTAGCATGTTGATTGCAGAGAGGGAGGAACCAGAAAAGATTGTAAGCTCCTCTGAACACAGCTTAGTGCTTTTAATACACAATTAATACAGCACCAGGAAATATATTGTCTGATGTATAGTAAATATGGGAGGAAAGTTGTCCGCTTTCACTCTGTCATGTTGCTGCAGAACCTTCCCCTCGCATGTCTGTAAATGAAAGCTGGAACATATTTCACCCCTTTCCACCTTACGTCACATTGTAATCGGTTTGTAACAAGTTCCTACAGATAGTACAGAGTTCCCGTACTCCGTCCAATTTCTATCTGTCCATCACAGGCCAAGAATTCGTTACACCTGTATCCAACGCGGGGCTGGCGAGTCACACCGCCGCAACCTGCTATCACACCAGGATTAAGTCACTTCCACATGTGCTGGATTTACGAGGCAATAAGCGTCCAACTTTTATAAGCAGCACAGCAGATGGCCGGGGTGGCAATGAAGGAAGAAGTATATTGTGCCGTTGGACCGCTCAACCTATCACAGCACATTACTCTACAACGAAAGGAGAAACAACCTGCAACAGAGTTCCTCTGCCGGCATTTGCACAATTTGATCATTCAAAAACCCTCACAACATAGTATTTTCTTTAACCACTTCGCTAGCAGAGTTTTTTTTAAAATGCACATTTTAGGCCTGAAGATCAGGTAGTCTACCAACCAACACCTACCATGCTGGTTCAAGGCTTACATGTGGGACAGTGGAGCCTGGATTACATAGCAGGGGCAGTCAGGCGGGAGGGAGGGGGTTATCGGTACCACTAACCGCCATTTATAAACGGCGCTGGTAGACAAGTGATTAAAGGATCAGTCCAATCAAACCTGCTGTGTTCATTATGAAGCCCTCTTATGTTGTTGACCAATAGGAAGAATGGCCTTCTTACATTGGTGGCCAGTAGGAAGAATGGCCATCTTACATTGCCGGCCAGTAAAGAGAACGGCCCTCTTACATTGGTGGCCAGTAGGAAGAATGGATCTCTTACATTGGTGGCCAGTAGGGTGAATGGCCCTCTTACATTGGTGGCCAGTAGAAAGAATGACCCTTACATTGGTGGCCAGTAGAAAGAATGACCCTTACATTGGTGGTCATTAGGAAGAATGGCCCTTACATTGGTGGCCATTGGGCAGACTGGCCCTTATATTGGTGGCCAGAAGGAAGAATGGCCCTTACATTGGTGGCCAGTAGAAAGAATGTCCCTTTCATTGGTGGCCAGTAGGCAAACTGGTCCTTACATTGGTGGCCAGTAGGAATAATGGCCCTTACATTGGTGGCCAGTAAGAAGAATGACCCTTACATTGGTGGCCAGTAGGAAGAATGGCCCTCTTGGTGTTCAGAATGTCACCCTTACAGACAGCCAAAAAGATCATTGGTGTCATGCTGCAAACTCTTCCAAGTATCATTGGCCCTGGAACTATACAAACACCATCAAATGGAAGGTCAATGAACCACTAGCAACCAGATGGAATCCTGGCTGAGAATGGCTGATCCAAAACATTTAAAAATAATATATACAAAGTACTAAATGGCTCTATTGTTTGAATATGCATATCGTAATGGTCAACTGCTCAATAATACGAAACAACATGGACTTCTTGTTTCAGGATTTTTTTTATACATGTTGCCTGAAAAAGTACCTCTCGTGCATTGAATTGTAACGTCTCCAAATACACTTTCCAATTTTATTGGCAATGTACCTTGATGCCTGTATACCAATAATTGTATCATACTCTCAACAGATTGTGCATTGTTGCTTCTATATTGGTTTTTACCCTTCTTTAAAACAAAAAAATGATTTTATATATATATATATATATATATATATATATATATATATATATATAATCCAAGGAATTTGGTTGTCTTCTATAGCCACCAAGAAAGTTGACCTTTAGCCTACTATCCACACATCAGGCCTAACTTGTCCTTGGAAGGCAGCGTAGGTTGAGATGTCTCAAGTCGGCCATTAGAATGACAAATTCCTCATCTGCTGCTGGACGTTATGTACGACTCTCTAGTGAACAAAACCATTCATTGCTAGACTGAGTGATGGGGAACACTGCTGACACCCTCAAATGGGAGGTGTATCAACCACACTGTTATATTATACTTGGTTGTGGTTCATTAAGTATCAACACATTTTCCATGGAAGGATGACAGACTAGCCCGACCTGGAGCCATGGGAGGACCTTAAGAGATACAAAAATGGGTTCCCTGCAAAGAAAAGATTTAATACATGTCCTGCCGCCCACACTGCTGATCTTTGCTCTCTGGAAGAGCTAAGCTTGCCGAAGAATCTTCCAATATCCAGCAGCACTACCGAGTGCTGAGTTTCCCTCCACCAGACCCTCTATCCTATAATGATGGAGGGTCTGGTGAGGGAACCATAGTGGACAGTAGGGGACCAGGCAATACTGAAAGTATGGGATGCTGAAGATTATCTAGTAAAGCTTAGCTCTTCAAGAGAGAACATTTGCAGTGTGGAGTAGGTAAGTATTAATTCTTTTCTATTTTTTCTTAAAGTGGTTGTAAACCCAATAGCTATCTATACTTTTTCTAGGTAGAGCAAGGCACCTAAAATCAATATAGTTAGCACAAGTTGAAAGAAAAATCTCATAAATACCTTTATTTCATAGCTATTATTCAGGTCATGTGACCAATTTTTCTAAACAAAGGGCTAGTTTACTGTACTTCAGACTTTGAGGGTGCTGGACTGTGGCCAGTGGGAGTAGAAAATGCCCTGACCTCAATGAGAGGAAACAATGCCCCATCATTGGTATCAGTGGGAGGAATAGTGCCCTATCATTGGGATTGGCGGAATGAATAGTGCCCCATTGTTGGTATCAGGGAAAGGTACAGTGCCCCATCATTAGTGTTAGTGGGAGGAATAGTGCCCTATCATTGGTATCAGTGGGAGGAATAGTGCCACATCATTGAGATTGGTGGGATAAATAGTGCCCCATTGTTGTTATCAGGGAAAGGTACAGTGCCCTATCATTAGTGTTAGTGAGAGAAATAGTGCCCCAACACTGGTATCAGTGGGAGGAATAGTGCCCCATCATTGGTATCAGTGAAAGGAATAGTGCCCCATCATTGGTGTCAGTGGGAGAAATAGTGCCCATCATTGGTATTGGTGGAAGGAACAGTGCCCCATTATTGATATCAGTGGAAGGAATAGTGCCCCATCATTGGTGTCAGTGGGAGAAATAGTGCCCCATGGTTGGTGTCAGTGGGAGTAGTAATAATGCCCTGTTCTTGGTGTCAGACAGAATAGTGCACCGACGTTGGTGTCAGTGAGAGGAATAGTACCCCAAGGGCCGCATAATGGCAAGCAAAGGGCCACATCTGGCCCCTGGGCCGCAGTTTGGAGACCACTGCTTTTTTTCAGAGTCCACTTCCCCTGCCCTTGCAAAGCGGTGGCAGAGGACATCAGTGATTTACTGGTAAAAGCAATTCAACAGACATCGTCAAGCCATTCAAGGCAGGAAACACCCACAACCACTGCTCTCCTAACGGAGGATAATGCTGAACCACCATAGAACTGTGGCTATGTGGTCTTATAACTAAGCTAGAAGAGGATGAACCAACTTGCCAAACCATCACACCCATCACCACTTCACTCTTTCCCATTAACCCCTGACTACTGGAAAAGTTAGAATGCTATTGGAAAACCCATGACTATCCTGCAGGAGAATAGACCCACCAAGCCTGAGCACTGGCTGCGCTGAAAATGATTACATCACATCTTGAAACACTTTCCCCATTTCCAAAATTTCAGTCATTAAACGTCAAAGGGATTACCAGATGAACAAAATTTCTGCTTCGGCCCAGATTTTAATGAAACATGTCAATTCAAAGACGTATAAGGAATGCTTTGGTTTTCTGTACCTTTGTCCAGGTCCCTGGAAGAGTTCCATGTTGAGGTAGGCGATAACTCAACAGCAACGGTCAGCTCACTTCCTGTGTGCGGCACAAAAAAAAAACATTAGTACCGGGCGATTTATAGGCAGTTTATAAACGGTAAAATGTAATATTATAGAACAATTTATTCCAAACTGCATAGAGCGGTTTTAATATTTTTGCCCATCAGTGCAGGGTAAGGAAACCATGGCTTCTATGGAGTAGGGTTCAGGACCCAACAAAATGTGTAATTATAATGCTTATACTTCCTCTTAAAATATGTATGCAATGATGGCAAACGTGTTGAAAAAAAGATTTTGGGTTTACATATACCTTAAAGAGGAAAAAAATAAATAAATAAAAAAAAAAAAAAAAAATATATATATATATATATATATATATATATATATATATATTTATTATTATTTATTTTTTTTGTGTAAAAATTTTTAATAAAATAGTGCCAGTGGATAAAATATTGTGAATTGTAATAGGAGCCCTGCTTTAACAAATTAAAATACAGAACTAATATACACAAGGAACCTTTAATTAGAAAACACTTCTGTACCAATATTACATCGATGGAGAGCGATCATAGAGTATGAGGAATAAAACACAATTATGGCCGCGGTCCCCATTCCACCCAGCCTTCTGAGTATTTTTCTATGTTTTTAAAGGATAATATTTAATTTTCTATTAAGTCACCTAAAGAAATAAGTCTGGGTGTGTTCTGAGCCGTAGACGAGTGGGAGCGAAATTCTCACATCTAATTCATATATATCTCTCCATCAATAATGTCTGGAAACGCCTAACATAGGAGACAACTTTCCAGTTAGGCTTCAATTTTCACCATTAATTTAATGTATTTATTGGAGCGTCCTACTGTGTCTTTCTCAATATTATTTTGTTTAAACTTTCTTCTTCCTCTTAATGAAATCAGCATCATGCGGCGGTGCCCCAGGCAGCTAATGCAACCTTTCTCATCCTTTTTACCCAAGAGGAACCCTTAAATAATTTTCAGGTTTCAGGGAACCCCTGGAGAAACCAATTAATTGGTGGTCAATGGGGAAAAAGCCCCTTAGGAAGAATACGTCTTACTTTGGTAGTCAGTAGGAAGAATGCTCCTCACAATGGTGGCCAGTAAGATGAATGCTCCTTACATTGGATTGGTGATTAGTGGAAAAATGCTCCTTACATTGGTGGTCAGTGGGAAGAATGCTCCTTACATTGGTGGTCAGTAGGAAGAATGCTCCTTACATTGGTGGTCAGTGGGAAGAATGATCCTTACATTGGTAGTCTGTGGGAAGAATGATCCTTAAATTGGAGGTCAGTGGGAAGAATGCTCCTTACATTGGTGGTCAGTAGGAAGAATGATCCTAACATTGGTGGTCAGTGAGAAGAATGCTCCTTACATTGGGGGTCAGTGGGAAGAACGATCCTTACATTGGAGGTCAGTGGGAAGAATGCTCCTTACATTGGTGGTCAGTGAGAAGAATGCCCCTTACATTGGTGGTCAGTGGGAAGAATGCTCCTTACATTGGTGGTCAGTAGGAAGAATGTTCCTTACATCGGTGGTCAGTGGGAAGAATGCTCCTTACATTGGTGGTCAGTAGGAAGAATGTTCTTAATATTGGTGGTCAGTGAGAAGCATGCTTCTTACATTGGAAGGCTGTGGGAAGAATGCTTCTTACATTGGTGGTCAGTGGGAAGGATGTCCCCCATACAGAAGTGGTCAGAATACCACCATTACAGACTGCTACAAAGATCATCAGCTGGCTCTGCCAAGTGGCATTGGCCCCGGAACTATTAGGACACCATCAGATGGGGGCCAGCCACAGCACAAATAAATGCTAGGAACCTCTGGACTAACCCCTAGGGTTCCAAGGAACACTGGTTGAGAATGGCTGCTCTAATACATGGCTGGATTTTGGCTATGGATGATACCTATGACAGAGATTATCTGACCTAGAGGTGTTTACAACCAATCAGAAATAAGTGATTGTACGCAGTCAAACTTTGTTGGAGGCCACAGAGATCTTCACTGCACATGCATGCTACTTGCCAGATTTATTCCTATAGATGGGGCCATACTCCTATAGATGACTGTTTCCACCATCAGTACCGCCCCATTCATAGAAATAGTTGGCCAAGTGGCATAAATGTAGTACTAGTAAGTAATGGAGTTTCTAGGCCCATTGGTATTCTGGTCATAGGGTTGGACAAGAATGCTGCTTTGTCATTATTGAGAACTCTTAACTAGTTTTGAAGGTACAAGGTAGGTAAAGCTTTGTCAAAATATGTCAGTTTCGGGATAGCAGTAGGGAGCAAGTACCTGGCCATTTATGAAGGAATCCAGAGAGACATTGCCGGTGCACGAGCCAAAGTGTGCACCCAAGGACAGAAACCTTGCTCTTAAGCTGGTCAACAACCAGCAGAATTTCAAATGTTTGTTTGGAACTTCTGAAAAATTGTATGTCAGAGCATTCCATCTTGCCATCACTTTTTTTTTGTGCCTAGAGCATTTGCATTACATGTTCGATTTTTCCGGAACAAAAACCACATTCAGTTAGAATTTTGTTTATTCAAGAAAAATTTTCAATCTTACTCCTTAAAATTTTCTTCCGACTATAGACTCTAGGTGACACATACTGTTTCAGTAGAGCAGTGGATGGTGTCAGTAGAGCAGTGGATGGTGCCAGTAGAGCAGTGGATGGTGCCAGTAGAGCAGTGGACGGTGCCAGTAGAGCAGTGGACGGTGCCAGTAGAGCAGTGGACGGTGCCAGTAGAGCAGTATATGGTGTCAGTAGAGCAGTATATGGTGTCAGTATAGCAATGGGCGTGCCTATAGGGCAGAGGTTGATGTCAGTAGGGCAGTGGACGGTGTCAGTAGGGCAGTGGACGGTGTCGGTAGGGCAGTGGACGGTGTCGGTAGGGCAGTGGACGGTGTCGGTAGGGCAGTGGACGGTGTCGGTAGGGCAGTGGACGGTGTCGGTAGGGCAGTGGACGGTGTCAGTAAGGTAGTGGATGGTGTCATTAGAACAGCGGATAGTGTCAATCAGTAGAGCAGTGGATGTGTCAGTAGGGCTGAGGTTTATTTTTTACAATTTTATTTTTCTAATTATTTTTTACAATATTTTTTCTTTACGAGCTTCATGGGGGTCTAAATAGACCCCTGATGTCTCATTTTTGAGAAAGAGAAAGGGACTGAGGACAAAGATTGATCAGTCTTTTTCTCTGCAGCCTCAGCTGTACTGGACAGTGGATGAATGGGAAGTGCTCTATGCTGAGCGGCTTCCTGTTCATTCACAAACTGAAGCACAGTAAACTTAGTTTACTATGCTTCAGTTATGAATGAACACGGTGAGGGATCGGTATTTATCGCTCACTGCGTTAATTCTGAAAATGAAGGGACCAGTATATGACAAACACAAAACATTCCCGCTGTGTGCCCACAACAGCAGCTGACGGGAGAGGAGGGGAAGTCAGCAGCACTGCGAGGGAGGGAAACATGTGGGCATCTAGGTAGCAAGGGAAATCGGCGCTGCACAGGTGATTAGGATGTGCCCAGGCACACCTAGTACACCCTGTGCACGCGCCTATGCTATGGTCAAAAACAATTGTCAATTTGACTCCACTAACCACTAGAATATTGAATGAACACTCTGAAAATAAAAATCTTATGACTTAATTCTACTAGTGTATGGCCAGCATTTCTACGTGTGAGTGGAAGTCACAGGTAAGAGGTCTTATAGGAATCATAACATAACCATTATAGTTAGCAGATCCTCTTATTCTTTTATTTCAGGAACCTTTAATAATGATAATAAATTATGGAAAAAGATAAACCATGGCAAGTTGGATATATCTAGGACTAAAAAGAAAAAAAAAATGAGATATAAACTATTGGAAAACACAGACGTGACTTCTTCCGGGCATGGCCACGTATGACGAAACGCGCACATACTGACGTCCCCACGCAACCAGAAGTGTCCCACAAGTCTGTTTATATACCTGCCGCAGTTGAATTTTAAAGCACAATAACTCTGTGGATGTTTGTAAGTGGCATTCAGGTAATACTGGGTTTCGCAAGTAGAGATTGGGAGCTTTCCGTTAGCTACTAGTAACTATTCCCAGGGCTGTCTTTAAGGAAGGGCAAAAGGGACAGCTGCCCTGGGCCCCATCATTGTTGTAGGGCCCAAAGCAGCTGCCTCATACTTGCCAACTATCCCAGTTTAAATTGTCCCTTGAAGTTTTAGTCCCGTGCTGTGTCCCGATATTTCAGTGTGAAGTTCTGTTACTAATGCTGCCCAGCTTTGCCCTATTGCCGTGTACAGATGACTTACCTGCAGACCCTGTGTTTACATGTAAATAACCTGCATTAATATGTAAATAGCTACAGACCACAGCATTGATATGTAAATAGAGGCAGCATTTATTTGTATATCATGCCCCCCTGAAGGTCATATCCACCATCACATCTGCTGAATGATGCCCACTGGGAAGGGGCATGGTTGAAAGTCCTGCCTACAACTGCGGTCATTAAGCTTAACATCAGCCTGTTCTGCAAAGGTAAGCAAATTGGAGATGGAACCCTTTTTCATAACATGGTGCTACAGCACCGTGAATTTTGGTGCATGTGACTACGCACATCTCGGCAGATGCGTGAGGGGGTCATTAACAATTAATGGCACTGCTGTGGATCTGCTAAAGGGCAGCACGCTTCTGTAGTGTCAGGAAAGTGATTTTTTCCAGACAAACACAAATGTGAACGCAGTCTAAATGTCTACATTGGTGGGCAGTGTAAATCTTCTCATTACATTGGGGCTTGGTGTACAGTCCTTTCATTCACACTAGTGGCCAGTGTGAAGGTCCTCCTTACATTGGTGGTTAGTGTAAATCCCTCTTTACATTGGTGGTTACTGTGAATGCTCCTATTACATTAATGGTCAGTGTAAAACTCCATTACATTGGTGATCAGTGTAAATCCCCATTACATTGGTGGTCAGTGCAAATCCCCCCTCACATTGGTGATCAGTGTAAATCCCCCCTCACATTGGTTGTCATTGTAAATTCCGCATTACATTGGTGGTCAGTGTAGAATCCACCACTGTATACTTGCCAAAGATTTCCTGCTTTACTGCTCATGATTCAGAATTTGCCACAGCGTACTGCCTCCTAACTAATCCCATCCTCCCACCACTGCCACTGATCCCATTAACCCCCTCCCCAGCATTGCCACTGATCCCAGGAGTCCTAGGAGCCCAAGGAGTTTTCAGTCTATTGATGGGTCCCCTCTCCTCCCCAGTCTATGGTGTGCGGACAGTGAGGAGATGATGTGCTGTAGCCTTTAGCAACCAATCAGTGAGCAGTAATGATGTGCACCAACCTCTTGCAACCAATCGATCAGTGGTAAGGATATTTAGTAACCTCTAGCAACCAATCAGTGAGCAGTAATAATGTGCAGTGACCTCTAGAAACCAATTAGTGAGCGGTAAGGATGTCCAGTAACCTCTAGCAACGAATTAGTGAGCAGTATTGATGTACAGTAATCTCTGGCAACAAATCAACAAGCAGAAGGAGTTAAAGTGAAGTTCCACCAGTTTCTATGCTTATTAAAAGTCAGCAGCTACAAAAAGTGTAGCTGCTGACTTGTTATAAACAGACACTCACCTGTCTGTATCCCGGTCCAGCGATAGGCCCAGCATGAACCTAGGATCTCTCCCCCTCCCCTCCGCGGCGCTGTCATTCCTAGTGTGGGCACCCGGCCATGACAACTAGTGGCTTCAGGGCCGGGCACGCACTGCGCATGCACGAGCGTAGCGGCACGATGTGATTGGTCCCGAAGTCTTTTAGGACCTGTCCTGTGTCCCAGAAGACTTCGGGAGGGAGGGGGAAGGAGACCTTTCACTTCCGAACGCCTAAGGGGAAAGGAACCGAAGTACCCGTCAAAATCAGGTAGGAGGTCTTGAAGCGGAAGTTCCACTTTTGACCATAATACGAAAAACCAATGACTCAAAAGCCCCATTCTTCGTGAGCGCGCACAAAATCACGCGTTTACAAGATGAGTTTTGCGCTTCCGGTGCCATTCAAGCAGACTCGCCGTTTTCAAACGATTGATAAATGCGTCAAAATGTGTAAAGCTTGTCGCTTGAAAAGCTACATGAGCCACCTTGGCACGTTTGTTGCGCGTTGGGCAGCCCACTGAAATATATGTACGTGCATCGCGAAAAACGCTCGCATAAAATGCATGCGAAATTACACCTCCACGAATGTGAATGGGGCCGTTATTCGTCATCTTTTCCTGTGAGGCTCTCTTTAGTGCCCATTCACACAGGGGCGACTTGCTCTCCGACTTGGGTCGCCCCAAGTCGCTTGACATTTGAAATCCCATTGAAATGAATGGGAGCCGTCTTAATGTACTCTACTGAAGTCGGAGCGACTTCAGAAAAGGTTCCTGTGCTACTTCTAGGCGACTTCTATCTGACTTGTGCCCATAGAATTCAATAGAAGTCGCCTCCAAGTCGGATCCCCCATCTAAATGGAAGCGACTTTACAGTGAAAAGAAAATAATTTATCCAGGGCAACCCCCTCCCTCCCTTCTCTGATTGGCCAAAGGCAAAGTCGCCTGGCACAGTTGCCTGCAAGTTGCCTGGCAAAGTCGCACCTGAAGTTGGATCGCCCTGTGTGAATGCAGCCTTAGGATCACACGTCAAGCGTTCGGAAGTCAGCTTGCGATTGTAACAGCGACATGAAAACATTGTAGCGGTGCGTTAAACAGGAAGAAAGGAAATCAAATAAACAGGAATCTTGTATAAATAAAGGGAATGCACATGTAGAGCGGCCGGGAAAACAAACTCTCGGGGGCTCCTGCGCCAGCAATATTATCATACACCAAGACGGCCAGCGCCATAGATAAGATTCCATGGTGATCTTATCTCTTGGAGTTTGATGTGAGAAGACTCCATTGTTTTATGATAAGTCAGAAATATAGAAAGTATGTGGGACCACCCCAGAGACGCTGAGAGATGGGCTCTGAGCTCCTCAACATCTCCAACTGGATTCCTCGTCCAGATACCGATGGAATGACACATGTATGGAATGTCTCATCTACTTCTGATGCCATTGAAGTCCTATCTAGGAATTCGATCCAATGCTGGCCATGTACATTCGATGAGAGTCAGGGTTCAATCCAATCGAGTTATGGCTTGAGGAGTAAAATCTTCACATAGGACTAGTGGTGCACCGAAATAAAAATGCCGAAACTGAAACCGAAAATCCAGGATGCACTTGGCCGAAATCGAAATGCACAGTTTAATTAATGTGGCTGGCGTTTTTGCATTGAAGTCAATGGGACACGATTTTGCTTTGAAGTCAGTAGGGGGCGATTTTGCATTGAAGTCACTAGGGGGCGATTTTGCATTGAAGTCACTAGGGGGCGATTTTGCATTGAAGTCACTAGGGGGCGATTTTGCATTGAAGTCACTAGGGGACGATTTTGCATTGAAGTCACTAGGGGACGATTTTGCATTGAAGTCACTAGGGGACGATTTTGCATTGAAGTCACTAGGGGACGATTTTGCATTGAAGTCACTAGGGGGCGATTTTGCATGGAAGTCACTAGGGGACGATTTTGCATTGAAGTCACTAGCGGGCGATTTTGCATTGAAGTCACTAGGGGGCGATTTTGCATTGAAGTCACTAGGAGGCGATTTTGCATTGAAGTCACTAGGGGGCGATTTTGCATGGAAGTCACTAGGGGACGATTTTGCATTGAAGTCACTAGGGGACGATTTTGCATTGAAGTCACTAGGGGACGATTTTGCATTGAAGTCACTAGGGGGCGATTTTGCATTGAAGTCAATAGGGGGCGATTTTGCATGGAAGTCACTAGGGGGCGATTTTGCATGGAAGTCACTAGGGGATGATTTTGCATTGAAGTCACTAGGGGACGATTTTGCATTGAAGTCACTAGGGGGGGATTTTGCATTAAAGTCACTAGGGGGGGATTTTGCATTGAAGTCACTAGGGGACGATTTTGCATTGAAGTCACTAGGGGGCGATTTTGCATTGAAGTCACTAGGGGGCGATTTTGCATTGAAGTCACTAGGGGGCGATTTTGTATTGAAGTCACTAGGGGGCGATTTTGCATTGAAGTCACTAGGGTGCGATTTTGCATTGAAGTCACTAAGGGGGCGATTTTGCATTAAAGCGGTTGTCTCCCCTAAACAAAACAAAAAAACCTGCAAGGCAAAGTCATAATGAGCTAGTATGCACCGCATACTAGCTCATTATGAAATACCTTAGAACGAAGCTCCTGCAGGTCCGCCCAGTCCCCGAGGAGGGAGCTGCCATCTTCCCTCCTTCCGGGTACGCGGCTCCGGCGCTGTGAGTGGCCAGAGGCACGAGACGTCTTTCCGGCGGACTTTCCGGCAGGGTCTTGCGCTATGCGCCGGGCCCTCGCCGGAACATTACTGCGCATGCGCCTGCTGACGTCAGCGGCGCTTGCAGTGAGAATATTTCCTATACCTTACAGGATTAGGAGATATTCTTTTTACCCACAGGTAAGCCTCATTATAGGCCTTATTATAGACTTAGCTGTAGGTAAAAATGTCATTTTAGAGTATACAACCGCTTTAAAGTCAGTGGGATGCAATTTTGCATTGAAGTCAGTGGGAGGCAGCATGCAATTAGTGGCACCTTATTATTTTTCTATCTGCAAAATGCCGACAACCCTATTTCCGGTCGATAGTTTTCGGTAGAGGATATCAGTGCATCCCTACATAGGGCAGAGTCTGGTATAGGATGGTTTCGGAGGTTTTGTTATCTTGAACACCTTAGGACTTCATTGGTGCTCTGTCACATTTTTTGCCACAATTGAACCTTTTCACACCGCACACTTCATAAAGTGCTGGACAACTGGGTGAAAAGATGATTTGCTCCCTTCATTACCCCGATGTCCTGATCCATTGTTGGCAGAGTGGTGTGGCACCGTCCTAATCACCTTTTACACATTATTCATTGTACCCAGCAGACCACAACACCGACCCCCATAAAAGGTGGAAGGACCAAGGTCACCCCTCGGTGGCCAAGCGGGATTTCAGTCTTCAGATTTAATTGTCTGAAAAGGTAAATACAGGGAATAGCAGGGTGTTAAAATACTTTGGTAGAGAGCAGACAATTTTTTTTGTCCTTTGAATTTGAATCTAACTGTGGGACATACACTATATTTCCAAAAGTATTGGGACACCTGCCTTTACATGCACATGAACTTTAATGGCATCCCAGTCTTCAATATTGAGTAGGCCCACCCTTTGCAGCTATAACAGCTTCAACTCTTCTGGGAAGGCTGCCCACAAGGTTTAGGAGTGTCTATGGGAATGTTTGACCATTCTTCCAGAAGGGCATCTGTGAGGTCAGGCATTGATGTTGGACGAGAAGGCCTGGCTATCAGTCTCCACTCTAATTCATCCCAAAGCTGTTCTATCGGGTTGAGGTCAGGACTCTGTGCAGGCCAGTCAAGTTCCTCCACCCCAAACTCGCTCATCCATGTCTTTATGGACCTTGCTTTGTGCACTGGTCCACATCATTTGGTGGAGGGGGGATTATGGCGTGGGGGGTTGTTTTTCAAGGGTTGGGCTTGGCCCCTTAGTTCCAGTGAAGGGAACTCTTAAGGCGTCAGCAAACCAAGACATTTTGGACAATTTGATGCTCCCAACTCTGTGGGAACAGTTTTGGGGATGGCCCCTTCCTTTTCCAACATGACTGCACACCACTGCACAAAGCAACAAAGAATCATGAGCAGCCTAGTCATTCCCTGGCCTGCAGCCACACATATACAAGGAGGTGTGTGTATTTGCAGCTGCTGTGCAGTGACGGCTTCCTGGCGGGATTGCTCAGGTGGGTTGGAAATATTCTGAACACACCTGAGCTCATCCCTACATGTAACACGTTCCAAAGGTGAACTTATCCTTGAAGCTCAGCTTTAGCCTTCACCCCAAAAAACAAATGATGTGCACCTGGCTCCAGCCCCTCATTCTCCCACAGTTGGGTTTTTCTTTTCTTTAAGACCCCTTTCACACTGACGGTGCCTCTAAACTGCCCCCTAATCCACCACAGTGTAAAAGCCCCGGTGCTTCCTCACTGGGGCGGTGCGCTTGCAGGACAGGAAAAAAGTCCTGCAAGCAGCATTTTTGGGGCGGTGGAGGAGCGGTGTATCCACCACTCCTCCACCGCCCCTGCCATTGGAAGGAATGGGGAGCGCCGGCACACCACAGCGCAGCGTGCCGGCATTTTTAACCCCTTTTTAGGGGTTAAAAGCACCCCGAATATGACAGCTGTAAAGTGCACTAAACTAGCGGCGTTTTTCCGCTGACGCTCAGGCGGCCCTGTGTGAAGGAGCTCTGAGTGCAGCTAAGTGGAAATAACATTGCACTCGTTTTCACGCAAGTGCAAATGTGCTGATGAGCTCTGCCAGCCTTCAGTACATCTGTGAAGGTTTTTCCGCGCGTATGCCAAACATGGCAACTTAAAGTGGAAGTCCATGCTAAAACTTAAATCCCTGCATCTATCCAACATTCTAACACTAATCTATCTATCCCAGTGAAGAAAGAAATCGGTATACATAGCTTTTCTGCAGGAGATCCAATCTCCCGCTGAGTGGTCACCCGCGGCATCGCTGTGTGTAGGCGGGTGCAGAGGACTAGGGTTGCCACATCATCCCTTTAATCCAGGACACATATGAATTACACAGGTTGTTCTGAGGCGAATTGAATGCAGATGAGGCACCAAGTGAGTTTAATTACCACCTTAATCAGCCACAGAACAACCTGTGTAATTAATATGTGTCCTGGATTAAAGGGATGAGGTGGCAACCCTACAGAGGACACATCCGACTACAGAATAGAGTTGCCACCTCATCCCTTTAAACCCAAACACATATGAATTACTCAGGTTCTGAGGCCGATTAAATTGGTAATTAAAGTCACTTGGTGCCTTATCTGCATTGAATTAACCTCAGAACAACCTGTGTAATTCATATGTGTTCTGGTTTAAAGGGATGAGGTGGCAACCCAACTACAGAAGCCCCATAGTAACTCTATGGGTGACGTCACTTCCTATTCATTTCACAGCCATTGTCGGCCGTGTCCTCTGCAGAGCTTCCGCCGCTGGAGATCGGGTCGGATCGCCTGCAGAAAAGATTTGTATACTGATTTTATCTCTACAGGGCTAGATGGATTAGTGTTAGAATGGAAGTGTCTATAGATGCAGGGATTTTAGTTTTAGCATTAACTTCCACTTTAAGGCCTCACACGGGCGTTTTTTGACGCCACTTTTTTGGGCGTTTTTTACAGCTCTCCATGTTATTCAATGGCCCTCTAAAAACGCCGAGGTTTTTGAGCAGTAGAGGGCATCTGCGTTAGTGAGCTGTTTCTAGAACGCGGGACCAACGCGTTCTCAGGTTGTAGCGTTTTGGCAGCTTTTTTACGCTAATCGACAAACCCTCACTAACGCTGTACCGGCGTTTTTTGACGCCAACGTTTTTAGGTTGAAAAATAGCAGAGGACTGATTTTTTTAAAAAAAACGCCTATTGACGCCGACGCTCACTAACGCCGATGCATAACGCCAAAACGCTACAGCGTACCCGATGTTTTGCTTTTTTTCCACAGACGCCCGTGTATGAGGCCCAAGGAGGTACAGGTCCTCTGTTTGTCTGTGGGTGAAGCTCTGCCAGGTCCCGATGGCCGGGCAGAGCAGCCTTTAGGTTGATCTGTGCACCACACACAGGATCTTCAATGATGGCAGCACACATGAGGGGGGCATTAAGGGGACTAAAGTTTCTATTTAACCACTTGCCTACCGGGCACTTTCACCCCCTTCCTGCCCAGGCCAATTTTCACATTTTTTTTTTTTTAGCTACAAAAACTCTGAAGGAAGAGCGATTCTGTTTCTGCTACAAAACTGTCAGTGTGACACGGGCCTTGGCTAAGCCTTGGCTAAGCAGGAATCTGGTGTGGGGGAGGGGTGGCCACTTTAGATTGGGGGGGAAGGGAAGCGCTCTAGATATGCGCACTTTATGTGAATTTGTACTTCTCCTCTAAGTAGAGATATGACATATTGCTGTCGGTGGAGCTGGCACGGGTTAGCAGTTTCCATGCGTTCTCTGCGAGGGCCGCGGCTGATCTCTAACCGCGAGGTGCGGGGATCGGGTATCACCGCCATGGAAAATCCACAACTCTAATTGCTGCCCTTTTATTTATGGGGGGGAAAGCCGGGAATTCTGCTGCAGGTGGGAAAAACAGCCACGGGGATCGGAGAGGAAAACTCCAGAATTCTGAGACGATCGTTTGGAAGTGAATTTTAATGGCTATAAATATCCCATGTTTTCAGTGCTGGCGCCATCTGCACTCTAAAATCCACTTAAAACTAAACCACGGGCACAAAAACTTTAACGTAAATATATTCCTCAATAGCCAGAAAGGGTATCAATTCACTTTGTGTGCAGCAAATGTCTTTGCAAACCCAGGCATTACCTTGTAAAAGTAGCAGTGACATCATCACTGTGCTGCCTCTATAGAGAGCAGAGCTGAGGGAGGGGCCCAGCAGGACCCAATCACTACAGAAAACTACAGGAGGGGGCGGAGACAAGATCAGTCTCCCTGCACAAGCAGAGAGAGCAGAGCTGTGGGAGGGGCCCAGCAGGCTCCACCCACTATAGGATGCCTGCAGAAAACGAATGGAGTGGGTGGAGATCAGACCAGTCACCCTGCACAAGGAGAGAGAGCAGCAGTGACTGGTCTTTAGTACATGATTTTTTTTATTTTTTTTTTGCAGTTTCTGTATCTATTTGATAGATTCTTTTGGCTGGAGGACATCCAGCATCATCTAGCTCTTGCCTCCCCAGCCTGACTGTCCCTGGCCCGCCCTATTCACTCATTGGATTTCAGTTCTTTTAATCATGGAGTTTCAGCATCACAGTGGTCTGCATGCAAATACAACTTGCCTAGGAATGCCCACACCTCCAGACTGGCACCCACCTATCAAGGCGTTTTGATATTTGCATAACTCCTTCCAGGAGCCAGCCCACTGCTTGCATCAGGGCTGAGGACTCTTGAGAGGAGCACTGAGGCAGGGGACTGTGATGTTTTCAGGAAGCTTCGCACAGCACCCTGCCAGCTCCTCCCACCAGCCATGATCTGCCTGCATTGTATAGAGAAGCACAGAGACCCAGTGATGACATCACTGGGTATAAAAATAGGATATGTAATAAAAATGTAAAGGTCTTATTTCAAAATGTTATTAGCATCATAGGCGTGTGCAGGGGGTGTGCCAGGTATGCATGGGCACACCCTAATCACTACATGTAGTGCTGATTCCCCTTACTGCCTGTGCCCCCACCCGACAGTGCTGCTGTCTTCCCTCCTCTGCCCCCAACTGCTGCGGAGGATGTTTCAGGATGGAGAAAGAGGGAAGGGGATAGTCAATATGTCATCTACCAGCCCCATCCTTTTCTAAATGAACACTCACTGTGTCCATTCATAACTGAAGCATAGTAAGCTGTGTCCACTATGCTTCAGTTTAATGAACAGGAAGCTACTCAGCACAGAGCACTTCCCATTCATTCACTGTCCAGCGCATCTGAGGCTGCAGAGAAAGGCGCGTGTGTTTGAGATTTGGGGTGCACCCCGTAATGCAAGAAGCTGCGCACACCTATGATTAGCATGTTGACAGGGGATAGGAGGAACCAGGGAAGGAACAATAGAAGCAGATTATGCTTCAGCTTTAAAGTAGAATGGGGTAGGGTAGAAACCCCCGTTAGGTTTTTATTGCTGTGTCCATCCCCTCTTGTGTGGATCACTTCCTGTGTGGGGTCACCAGGACAGGAAGTGAAGTGAAATTTCCCCAACAAGGAGCAATAAAAAACAATAAAGCTCCCTAGGCCAACAAATACCTTTATGGCCGGAGCTGGGCTTTGAGTTGGCCTTAAATTTAGGAAGGCGGTCAGACCGAGACCAAAACGTTTTCAGAGCTCCGTCTAACACTCCATAAACTCCAGCTAACCGAATTATTAGTCTTGGCCGGACTGACCCTTTCATGCCCGCCCCGCACCTGTGTCCTGATAATGGCCGTGCCGTTTCTGATGCATCTCCTCTAATTATGTTCACAATAAATATTTGAGTTGGGCTGTCGGAGGCTGGAGAGCACTTATTGCCTGTTGGACACAATCATCTCCTCAGCAGCCTTTCCTGAGTGATGTCAGTCTGCTTATTATGTTCTCCGGCGCCCGGCGTCCCATACAAGGGCCATATTGTCCGGGGTGAGAGGAGGGGCAGGCTGGGCGGCCATCTGCACAGAGCCTGGGTATGTTTACACAAGTGTCCGGGTGTCTGCGGTGTCAGGGAAGATGCTGGGCCTTCATCTGTCAGAGCTGAGTCATCATCTCTGTCCTGAGTGCTGGGGAAGCCCTTATTGACTGGCCTGTCGTGGCTACACAAGGACTCTATAAAAGGGCAACACGGAAGTGCAAAGTGCGGTCACTATGAGCGCCGCAAGCAGGTTTTGGTTCCCTGGGAATGTGGGGGTCAAATAACAAGCAATTGGGGCCAAAGTATATCTAGAGCAGTGTTTCGCAACCTTTTTACCTTAGAATTACCTTTGTATTGAATTATAATTTAAAGAGGTCCAATCACTAAAAAAAATTTTCAGGACTGAATCTCAAGTTTGTGCTTTGACTCAGAAAGGCTGCAGTCATTGTATGTCTAGCAAAAAATCTGAAATTCACAATTTCCATAGCATTTAAACAGTATTTGTGCCCCATCAGAGTGCCCATCTACATCAGGTGTCTCCATCAGTGTGCCCATCAGACTAACCCATAGAGCAGCAGTCCCCATCAGAGTGCCCCTTTACATCAGGTGTCTCCATCAGTGTGCCCATCAGACTACCGCATAGAGCAGCAGTCCCCATCAGAGTGCCCCTTTACATCAGTGTGCCCATCAGACTAACCCATAGAGCAGCAGTCCCCATCAGAGGGCCTCTTTACATTAGGTGTGCCCATCAGAGTGCCCCTTTACATCAGGTGTCTCCATCAGAGTGCCCTTTTACATCAGGTGTGCCAATGAGAGTACCCCCATAGATCAGGTGTCCCCATCAGAGAGCCCTCTTACATCAGTTATGCCCATCAGGGTGCCCCCATAGATCAAATGTCCCCATCAAGTACACCCATAGATCTCTTGCCCCCACCAGTATCCTCTTACATCAGGTATCCTCATTAAAGTTTCCCTTTACATGTCCCCATCAGAGTGCCCCCATAGAGTAGATGTCCCCAAAGAGTGTCCTCATAGAGCAGGTGTCTCCAATAGCACCCCCATAAAGTAGGTGTCCCCATCAGAGCGCCCCCATAGAGTAGGTGTCCCAATCAGAGTGCACCCATAGACTAGATGTTCCCATCAGAGAACACTCATAGAACAGATGTCCCCATCAGAGTGTCCTCTTAGAGCAGGTGTCCCCATCAGAGTGTCCTCATAGAGCAGGTGTCCCCATTAGAGCACCCCCATAAAGTAGGTGTCCCCATTAGAGCGCCCCCATAAAGTAGATGTCCCCATAAGAGTGCCCTCATAGAGCAGGTGTTCCCATAGAGCAGGTGTTCCCATCAGGCTGCCCCCATAGAGCAGGTGTCCCCATCAAAGTGCACCCATAGAGCCAGGGCTGGTGCAAGGATTTTTGACACCCTAGGCGAAACCTCATTTTGCCACCCCAACTTTGGCTCTGTCCCTGACCCCACCCCCTTTGCCCTGTCCTTGTATACGATGGAGGTGGCAGAGGTGGAGATTTTTGCAACGCCTCTCTACCTATTTCTTTAGCCATGGTCCACAGGCTGACACCTGTGCCTCTGGACCCCGCATAAAGACAAATAATGGTGGCACCGGCTTGCTTCCTCATGCCAGCTGTGGTCCGCAGGTATATGGACAGGCTATGGTAGTATATAGACAAGCTGGGGTACTGTATGGACAGGCTGGGGTACTGTATGGACAGGCTGGGGTAGTATATAGACAGGCTGGGGTAGTATATGGACAGGCTGGGGTAGTATATGGACAGGCTGGGGTAGTATATGGACAGGCTGGGGTAGTATATGGACAGGCTGGGGTAGTATATAGACAGGCTGGGGTAGTATATAGACAGGCTGGGGTAGTATACGGACAGGCTGGGGTAGTATACGGACAGGCTGGGGTAGTATACGGACAGGCTGGGGTAGTATACGGACAGGCTGGGGTAGTATACGGACAGGCTGGGGTAGTATATAGACAGGCTGGGGTAGTATATGGACAGGCTGGGGTAGTATATGGACAGGCTGGGGTAGTATATGGACAGGCTGGGGTAGTATATGGACAGGCTGGGGTAGTATATGGACAGGGCTGGTACAAGGATTTTTGACACCCTAGGCGAAACCTCATTTTGCCGCCCCCTTGGCTCCACCCCTTACCCCACCCCTTTTCCCCTGCCCAGCCTAATCAGCGCCAATGAATTGGAGCCTGATCAGCGCCAATCAAATGCAGCCTCACCAGCGCCCATCAAATGCAGCTTCACCAGCGCCAATCAATACAGCCTCACCTGTGCCCAGAGGCGTTGCTAGGGGGTGGCTATTGGGGCTATAGCCCCGAATCTGGGGGACATAGCCCCGAGTCTCTCAGGCAAGGGTCCCTAACCACAGGGCCATGACCCACTACTACCCACACTGCATGCTCTCTCTCTGGTGACCCTGGTGGAGGGGAGGCTCACTTGGGACTCTGAGGTAAGGAGGGGCTCACTGGGGACCCTGATGTAAGTGGGGGGGCTCTCTGGGAACCCTGACCTAAGGGGGGAGACTCTCTGGGGACTCTGATGTAAGGGGGGCTCTCTGGGGACCCTGATGTAAGGAGGGGCTCTCTGGGGACCCTAATGTAAGTGGAGAGGCTCTCTGGGGACTCTGGTGTAAGGGTGAGGCTCTCTGGGGACCCTGATGCAAGGGCAAGGCTTTCTGGGGACTCTGATGTAAGGGAGGCTCTCTGGGGACTCTTATGTATGGGGGGCTCTCTGGGGACCCTGATGTAAGGAGGGGCTCTCTGGGGACCCTCATGTAAGTGGAGAGGCTCTCTGGGGACTCTGGTGTAAGGGGGAAGGCTCTCTGGGGAATCTGATGTAAGGGGGAGGCTCTCTGGGGACTCTGATGTAAGGGGGAGGCTCTCTGGGGACTCTGATGTAAGGAGGGGCTCTCTGGGGACCCTGATGTAAGTAGTGGGGGGACTCTCTGGGGACTTTGATGTAAGGAGGGGCTCTTTGGGGACCCTAATGTAAGTAGTGGGGGTGTTCATCAAGATCTGGGGATCCTGATGTAATGATAATGTAATATATACATATATATATATACACACACACACACACACACACACAAACACGTGTATTATATACAGTACATGTGTATGCTAGAGCTGCACAATTCTGGCTAAAATGAGAATCACAATTTTTATGCTTAGAAAAAATATCACGATTCTCGAGGTGTAACATCATCTTTCACATTATACAAAAACATTGTGCTAACTTTACTGCTTAGTTTTTTTTCTTTGAAGTGTATTTTTTCCCAAAAACAATCGCCATTTTATTCTCTAGGGTCTCTGCTAAAAATATATATATAATGTTTGGGAGTTTTAAGTAATTCTCTAGCAAAAAATATTGATTTTAACTTTGTAAGCAACAAGTGTCAGAAAAAACTTTAGTCTTTAAGTGGTTAAACTTCCCTCATCTACAGCCCGAAGTTTATTCCTTTGATCTAAGAACAAAATGTTACAATGTTTATAGTTATCTACCAGCGTGGACAATGATGTCAATAACTTGGCAGGCTGACATTTTTTTTCTGACAATTTAGTGAGCAAAGAACTCTCTACACTTGTTACATGAATGAATCGGGAAATTCTGCATAGAGATTGTGAGGGGGGTTGAATCGAGATCACAATTTTTTTAACGATTAATCGTGTAGCTCTAGTGTATGCCCGCCCAAGCATATGACTTTTTTTACTTTGCTGCTATGGGCTCAAGCCCCAGATCTTTTGTAAACCTAGCAACGCCCCTGCCTGTGCCCATTATATACAGCTTCACCTGTGCCCATTATATACAGCTACACCTGTGCCCATCAAATACAGCCTCACCTGTGCCCATCAAATACAGCCTCACCTGTGCCCATCAAATACAGCCTCACCTGTGCCCATCAAATACAGCCTCACCTGTACCCATCAAATACAGCCTCACCTGTACCCATCAAATACAGCCTCACCTGTACCCATCAAATACAGCCTCACGGGGGGGGGGGGGGGTATTTGGCAGATCAGTCACTATTTCTATATACATTTGCAAATGGCATGTGATAATACAATCTCATTATCTCAGTCAGACAGTGTCAGTTTTTACATGAATCAATGCAGAGCAGCTAGTGACAGATCAACAGTGGCCGGGCGCCCCTAGGCTGCAGTGCGCCCTAGGCGGCCGCCTACTCCGCCTACTCCGCCTAGTGGTAGATGCCAGCAGTCCTAGCAATCAATGGCAGTAGTGCAGCAGGGATCTAGTGCTGTAGATTAGCGGGCTGACAGTACGGATGGGAGCATCATTCGGTCTGGGTCTGGACCATGGTCTGCCTATTAATGAAGGTTGCCTTAGAAGAACCCTTGAAATAATTTGCAGGTCTCAGTAAAGCTGCACGATTCTGGCCAAAATGAGAATCACAATTTTTTTGCTTAGAATAAAGATCACGATTCTCGCGGCGTAACATCTTACATGTACAAAAAAATTGGGCTGACAGCACTATTTAGTTTTTTTTTTTTTTTTAAAGGGTCATTTTTTTTCCCAAAAAATTGCGTTTGAAATACCACTGCGCAAACACCGTGTGATATAAAATATTGCAACAAGTGCCATTTTATTCTCTAGGGTCTCTGCTAAAAAAAATATATGTTTGGGGGTTCTAAGTAATTTTCTAGAAAAAAATATTAGATTTTTACTAGTAAGCAACAAATGTCAGAAAAGATTTAGTCTTTAAATGGTGGAGTAAATTCCTTTGATAAAATAAGCAAAGATTTACAATGTTTCTAGTTATCAGCAATGATCTCAGACTTGCCAGTCTGCCCAGATAGAAGAGACTCAAGTCGCTCCGACTTAGAAAAAGGTTCCTGGGGAGACTTCAGGCGACTTGCATTCACTTCTATTACAGTCAAGTCGCGCTGAGTCGCCCCGCAAGTTGGACTCCATTAACTGCACTGAAAATCTCAGTAATGCGTGATGGAGATGGGGGGGTGAATCGAGATCGCGATTTTATTACGATTAATCGTGCAGCTCTAGGTCTCAGGGAACCCCTGCTAATACAAATTTACTGGGGGTCAGTGGGAAGAGTGCCTCTTTACAATGCTGGTCAGATTGTCACTTTTTCAGATAGGTAAAGTGATCATTGTTGTCATGCCATTGCCTTTGTCAATCTGTGGGACTATCAAATGAGAGGTTTAGTAGCCAAAACGCAAGAAACCTCTAGCAACCTATGGAGAAACCCTAGGCTTCCATGAAACCCTGGTTGAGAATGGCTGGAATAGATCAACATTATTAACCTTTTAATCCCCGAGTGTGCCCATCAGACTACCCCATAGAGCAGCAGTCCCCATCAGAGTGCCCCTTTACATCAGTGTACCCATCAGACTACCCCATAGAGCAGCAGTCCCCATCAGAGGGCCCCTTTACATTAGGTGTGCCCATCAGAGTGCCCCTTTACATCAGTGTGCCCATCAGACTACCCCATAGAGCAGCAGTCCCCATCAGAGTACCCCTTTACATCAGGTGTCCCCATCAGAGTGCCCTTTTACATCAGGTGTGCCAATGAGAGTACCCCCATAGATCAGGTGTCCCCATCAAAGTGCCCTCTTATATCAGGTGTTTCCATCAGAGTGCCCCTTTACGTCAGGTGTCCCCATCAGAGATCAGAGTTCCCCCTTACATCAGTTGTGCCCATCAGAATGCCCCCATAGATCAAGTGTCCCCATCAAGTACACCCATAGATCTGGTGCCCCCACCAGTATCCTCTTACATCAGGTATCCTCATCAAAGTGTCCCTTTACATGTCCCCATCAGAGAGCTCCCATAGAGTAGATGTCCCCATTAGAGTGTCCTCATAGAGCAGGTGTCCCCATCAGAGTGTCCTCATAGAACAGGTGTCCCCATTAGAGCGCCCCCATAAAGTAGGTGTCCCCATCAAAGTGCCCTCATAGAGTAGGTGTCCCCATAGAGCAGGTGTCCCCATCAAAGTGCACCCATAGAGCAGGATGCCAGCAGTCCTAGCAATCAATGGCAGTAGTGCAGCAGGGATCTAGTGCTGTAGATTAGCGGGCTGACAGTATGGATGGGAGCATCATTCAGTCTGGGTCTGGACCATGGTCTGCCTATTAATGAAGGTTGCCTTAGAAGAACCCTTGAAACAATTTGCAGGTCTCGGTAGAGCTGCAGGATTCTGGCCAAAATGAGAATCACAATTTTTTTGCTTAGAATAAAGATCACGATTCTCGCGGCGTAACATCTTACATATACAAAAAAATTGGGCTGACAGCACTATTTAGTTTTTTTTTTTTTTTTGAAAGTGTCATTTTTTTCCCAAAAAATTGCGTTTGAAATACCACTGCGCAAACTCAGTGACATAAAATATTGCAACAACCGCCATTGTATTCTCTAGGGTCTCTGCTAAAAGTAAATATATAATGTTTGGGCATTCTAAGTAATTTTCTAGCAAAAAATACTAGATTTTTACTAGTAAGCAACAAATGTCAGAAAAGATTTAGTCTTTAAATGGTGGAGTAAATTCCTTTTGATAAAATAAGCAAAGATTTACAATGTTTCTAGTTATCAGCAATGATCTCAGACTTGCCAGTCTGCCCAGATAGAAGAGACTCAAGTCGCTCCGACTTAGAAAAAGGTTCCTGGGGAGACTTCAGGCGACTTGCATTCACTTCTATTACAGTCAAGTCGCGCTGAGTCGCCCTGCAAGTTGGACTCCATTAACTGCACTGAAAATCTCAGTAATGCGTGATGGAGATCGGGGGGTGACTTGAGATCGCGATTTTATTACGATTAATCGTGCAGCTCTAGGTCTCAGGGAACCCCTGTTAATACAAATTTACTGGTGGTCAGTGGGAAGAGTGCCTCTTTACAATGCTGGTCAGATTGTCACCTTTCCAGATAGGTAAAGTGATCATTGGTGTCATGCCATTGCCTTTGTCAATCTGTGGAGACTATCAAATGAGAGGTTTAGTAGCCAAAACGCAAGAAACCTCTAGCAACCTATGGAGAAACCCTAGGCTTCCATGGAACCCTGGTTGAGAATGGCTGGAATAGATCAACATTATTAACCCTTTAATCCCCGAGGAACCCTCAAAATAATTCTTAGGCCTTCGGGAACCCTTGTTAAAACCAATTTGGGGTCAGTGAGAAAAATTGCCTCTTACTTTAGTGGTCAATGGGAAGAATGCCAGCCTTAAGCTGGCCATAGATTAGTGTATTTTTGAACAAGTGGTGTTGGACTTGGAACTATGCAGACACTGTGGGGGGCCAATCAGCCACAGCTCAAGGCACCCCTATCAACCTCTGGAGAACCCTAGGGCTTCATTAAACCCTGGTGGAGAATGACTGTTCCACAGCCTACACTTTGTCCAGTTTGGATATGGTAGTGAAGGGTTTAAAACCCTGTCAAGTTTCATTGGCCAAGAAGAGATTAAGATGAGGAACTGGATTAGGATTCCCAACATATAATGAGTAGGGATGCCCATCTGTCCCCCTGTTTGATGGGAGTTGAGCATCATAAAAAGAAGCAGTATTTCTATCACTTCAATATATCAGAGCTTCCCACTGTCACTGGTTCCATAGGAAGCAGAGTGGGAGCTTGAACCCATCGTGTCCCTAAGAATCCCTGACATAATGGTGGGGATTCCCTGGCCACATAAACAAGGGAGTGAGGAATATCAGTGCCCATATTTGGGCAATTATGTCATCTCAATCCCCACTATACCCCATACTCATTTACCTGGGGGCTTCCAGACTCCGATAAGCCACCCACCTGCAGACCCCCGCAAACACTGGCCAGGGTTGTGAGGAAGAGACCCTTGTCCTCATCAACATGGTACCCTTCCCAGGTGGAGGGCGTGTATGGTTCAGGAGGGGAGGAGGGTGCATCCAGGGGTACCAGGGTTTGGTATGGATGTTTAGGGGGACTCACACATTTATTTTTTTGTGTGGAGATCTCCCTTGAAATCCTGGTATGAAGGGTCTGCTATTTTTTTGGTGGGGACGCAATTTTTTTTCATTCTTGCCATAGGATGTGTTGCAGCAAAAGTGACATTTACAGAAAAAAAAATTATACAGTTTAAATTGCTGGCAAATGACATTATATTATTGTTCAACATTCCTATGTGTTTATCAATATTTTAATCAATACATATGACCTACTACTTCTGTGTTTTTGGTAGCCCTGATTAAGGGGGAGCGTTGAGCCCCCTATACTACAAAGACCTTTATATGTACCTTGGTAGACAAGGGGTTAGCCATGTGACATGCGCGCTATACCCGAAAGACAGCTACAGCGCAGACCTCAAATGCTGGACTCGGCTGATCACAGATCGGGTAAAGGGCTAATGACAGCTGATCACAGAAGTAATGATCTCAGACTTGGCAGTCTGCCCAGGTAGGAGAGACTCAAGTCGCTCCGACTTAGAAAAAGGTTCCTGGGGAGACTTCAGGCGACTTGCATTCACTTCTATTACAGTCAAGTTGCGCTGAGTCGCCCCGCAAGTTGGACTCCATTAACTGCACTGAAAATCTCAGTAATGCGTGATGGAGATGGGGGGGTGAATCGAGATCGAGATTTTATTACGATTAATCGCGCAGCTCTAGGTCTCAGGGAACCCCTGCTAATACAAATTTACTGGGGGTCAGTGGGGAGAGTTCCTCTTTACAATGCTGGTCAGATTGTCACCTTTCCAGATAGGTAAAGTGATTTATAAATGTACCTTGGTAGACAAGGGGTTAGCCACTTGACGTGTGCACTATACCCAAAAGACAGCTACAGCGCAGACCTCAAATGCTGGACTCGGCTGATCACAGATCGGGTAAAGGGCTAATGACAGCTGATCACAGAAGTAAACAGAAGGCGGTTATCGGCTTTTTTCTTTTCCACACTATCAGCATGAAGAAAAGAATATAGCCGGCCTTAAAGGGACATCGGTCCCCTATGTCCAACCAGTGCTGGTAATCAGTGCTCTCCAGTGTTGCAAATTTGTGCCCATCAGTGCTGCCAATCAGTGCCTCCTGATAAGTGCCCACCAATGCCGCCTATGAGTGCCAGCTATCAGTGTCCATCAGTGCCACCTCTCTGTGCCAACCAGTGCCCTCCAGTGCTGCAAATCCGTGCCCATCAGTGCTGCCAATCAGCGGCCATCAGTGCCTCCTATCAGTGCCCATCAGTGCCACCCATCAGTGCAGCCTCATCAGTGCCTCCTGATCAGTGCCCACCAGTGCCGCATCCTCAGTGCCCATCAGTGCAGCCTATCAGTACCCATCAGTTCCACCTCATCAGTGAAGGAGAAAAATTACCTGTTTGCAAAATTTTTATAACAAAATCTGAAAAACTTTTTGTTTTTCAAATTTTCGGTCTATAAAAAACCCAGTGGTGAGTAAATACCACCAAAAGAAAGCTCTATTTGTGTGGAAAAAAATGATAACAATGTCATATGGGTACAGTGTAGCATGACCGTGTAGTTGTCAAAGTGTGAAAGGTGACCTTTCTGTTAAAAAAAGAGTGTGAATGCTGGAAATTGACCTGGGCAGGAAGTGCCCAGTAAGCAAGTGGTTAATATTGCATGCTGATCCTTTGACAGACCCGATGGGTTGATTGAATAGATTGGCCACTTTGCAGAAGAATTTTCACTTTGCAAGGCACTTTTACCCATAGGTTAGTGAATGAGACGAAGCTCTGCTGACATCCACCATTCAATCATCGGCAAGCAAAAATACTGTTTGTATTTTTTTTCTTGTACATGATTGTTAATTCTTTGCAATTGAAATCAACCCACTAAGGGAAAATTCTCTTGCAAAGTGAACAGCCTATTTGCCTTAAATAAACCAAGTGCAAAGTGTTTACACAGACACACTACACCCCATGATCATTCAACAGGAATTTCCTGGGATGGCAGAGCAAGGCCTTTGTTGTGGTGACACCTCGAATATCCTGACTCGATAAGACCCATATTATTGCTCTGGTTAGGCTGCGCATTTTGGGTATTCTCGTGTAAAAATAAAAACTCTGCCCAAATTCTATTCTGTTATTAAACAAATAATATGGAAGCCGCTCGACTGCTGCCAAAAAAACTCATCTAATATTCGGCTGTGCGATTCGGGGCAGCCAAGAGGAACAGAGCCGTTTACCTACATCGGAATCCGCGGAGGGATTAAA
>BLSH010345393.1:252336-268893 GCA_018402905.1 Glandirana rugosa | reverse complement strand
GGAATGTAACCACCAGTAACCCTTCTTACGAGGAGTGTAACCACTAGTCACCCTTCTTACGAGGAGTGTAACCACTAGTCACTCTTCTTACGAGGAATGAAGGATCATTCTTCCCACTGGCCACCAATGCAAGGAGCATTCTTCCCACTGACCACCAATGTGAGGAGCATTCTTCCCACCGGCCACCAATGTAAGGAGCATTCTTCTCACTGGCCACCAATGCAAGGAGCATTCTTCCCACTGACCACCAATGTGAGGAGCATTCTTCCCACCGGCCACCAATGTAAGCAGCAATCTTCCCACTGACCGCCAATGTAAGGAGCATTCTTCCCACTGACCACCAATGCAAGGATCATTCTTCCCACTGGCCACCAATGCAAGGAGCATTCTTCCCACTGACCACCAATGTGAGGAGCATTCTTCCCACTGACCACCAATGTAAGGAGCATTCTTCTCACTGATCACCAATGTGAGGAGCATTCTTCCCACTGATCACCAATGTGAGGAGCATTCTTCCCAATGACCACCAATGTAAGGAACATTCTTCCCACTGATCACCAATGTAAGGAGCATTCTTCCCACTGATCACCAATGTAAGGAGCATTCTTCTCACTGATCACCAATGTAAGGAGCATTCTTCCCACTGACCACCAATGTGAGGAGCATTCTTCCCACTGATCACCAATGTAAGGAACATTCTTCCCACTGATCACCAATGTAAGGTGCAATCTTCCTACTGACCACTAATAAAAGGAGCATTCTTCCCACTGATCACCAATATAAGGAGCATTCCTCCCACTAGCCACCAATGTAAGGAGCATTCTTCCCACTGACCACCAATGTAAGGAGCATTCCTCCCACTGGCCACCAATGTAAGGTGCATTCTTCCCACTGATCCTTGAGACCAGAAAGTAATTTCAAAGGTTCCTAGATGTTATAAAGAGTTGGAAAAAGCTATTTTACTGATGAGCCACTGATACGTTTTAGGCCCTCTGTTAGCCGGTCTCGCCTGCACCCTTCATAGTGACATCATAGGCGCAATCTTCCCACTGGCCACCAATGTAAGGGGTATTCTTAGTGATCATCGGGCCAATGTACTGTGAATTGCTGATACTGTATTTAAAGTGGTTGTCAACCCGTGACAACCACTTTAACATACAGGGAAGCCTATAATAAGGCTTACCTGTAGGTTCCCTGCACAGTTTAGGAGATATACAGAGTACTAGAAGTGCCGACGTCATTTCGGCACATGCGTTGTAAAGAAACGGCCTCTGTGCCGTTTCATCACTGAGATCGTGCCTTGACTGGCGGCTCCCGCGCACATGCGTGGGAGTGACGTCACGCGACTCCGGCCAGTCACAGAGCCGGAGTCGCGGCCCGGAAGGAAGAGGGGCTGAAGATGGACGCAGCCAGCACAGGAGACATCGCTGGAAGTCGCAGGCTTCGTTTGCAGGTAAGTGACACATAATGGGCTAGTATACGATGCATAGTAGCCCATTATGCATCTACTTTGCAGGGGAATATAGAGGAAGTAAACCCTATCAGGGTTTACTTCCTATTTAATAGCAGGGGTTTCCTGAGACCAGAAAGTTATTTTAAGGGTTCCTCCTGGTTAAAAAAAAGGTTGGGAAAGGCTGTTCTACTGACGATCTCTTGTTACAGTCCAGTCCCTCTACTAACCAGTCTAGTCTGCGTCCCTCATAGTGACATCATAGAGGTATTCTTCCCACTGGTTGACAATGTAAGGGGGAATTTTTCTCAATGACCACAAATGTGAGGTACATCCTTCTTAGTGACCATCGCGCCAGTATACTGTGGACTGTCAATATTATAATTAACCACTTCACCTCCGGAAGAATTTCGCACTTTAGTACCAGAGCACTTTTTGCGATTCAGCATTGCGTCACTTTAACTGACAATTGCGCGGGCGTGCGACGTTGTATCCAAACAAAATTTGCGTCCTTTTTTCCCCACAAATAGAGCTTTCTTTTGGTGGTATTTGATCACCTCTGCGTCATTTCTGATCACCGCTATAAACAAAAGAAAAGCGACAATTTTGCAAAAAAAACACAAATTTCTTACTTTTTGCTAAAATTAAAATCCAAAAAAAAAAATATAAAAAAACATTTTTTTTTCACCGGTTTTGGCCGATTTATATTCTTCCTCATATTTGTGATAAAAAAAATCGCAATCAGCGGTTTTTGATTGGTTTGCGCAAAAGTGGCCATTTAGGGATGGTGAGAATTAATTTTTGGGTTTTTTTTCTTTTTTTACTAGTAATGGCGGCGATCTGCGATTTTTAGCGGTACTGCGATATTGCAGCGGACATGTCGGACATTTTTGACAATTTTTTTGGGACCAATGACATTTATTCAGCGATAAGAAATTTAAATATCCACTGATTACTGTATAAATGTCATTGGCAGTGAAGGGGTTAACCTGGGGGGGGGAGATCTAGGGGTTAACTGTGTTCCCTGGGTGTGTTCTTACTGTTGGGGGGGTTGGGCTACCATGGGCATGAGAGATCTAACTGATCCCAGTGACAGGGATCAGTAGATCTCCCATGCCCGCACTAACAGAGCGGGGAACCGCTGTGTTTACATCGGCGGTTCCCCGCTCTTTGCCTGTGGCCGCTCATCGCGGCTCGCCGGCGGACATCAGGTCCGCCCGAGCTGCGGGCACACTCCTCAGGAGTGCGGCGGGCGTGTGCGCCTCCTAGCGGCCATTCGCAGATCGCCGTCTTTTTACGGCGATTCGCGCAATGCATCCACACTGCCGCCGTGAATACACGGCAGGCGGTGGGGAAGGTGTTAAAGTACAACTAAAGGCAACATACATATTTTAGTAAATCCTCATATAAATACCTGAAAGTTACACATGGTAATAAACATAATAACTGAAATGATTATTTTCCTACCATATAATTGCAATTTCGGTCTGTAATCCCCTATTCATTCCTCCTTTGCTGTATAATGTTAGTGATGATGGGGGGAGTTTAGCAGAGCTCAGGTGTCATTTTCTATCAGTGAATTAGCTTCTCTATCTCCCATGAGAAACTACATTTCCCAGAGTCCTCCGGCCTTCTATCATGCTCAGTCTATTTTACATAACACGCGTCCATCTGCCAATCAATAGCTGGGTGTATGCTATGTAAAACAGGCACCTGCAGTGTTAATTTTGGCAGCACATTTCGATTTTCGTTTTAGTCTTAGTCTGGCATTTTAGTTTTAGTCCCATTTTAGTCTTCTGCAATCATTTTAGTTTTAGTCGTATTTAGTCGACTAAATCTCCAGGACATTTTAGTCGTCTGAAATCGAATGGGTGTAGTTAAATTGTAATGCGTTATTTAACCACTTCAGCCCCGGAAGGTTTTGCAGCTTTAGGACCAGAGCACTTTTTGCGATTCGGCGCTGCGTCGCTTTAACTGACAATTGCGCGGTCGTGCGACTTTGTACCCAAACGAAATTTGCGTCCTTTTTTCCCCACAAATAGAGCTTTCTTTTGGTGGTATTTGATTGCCTTTGCGTCATTTCTGATCGCCGCTATAAACAAAAGAAGAGCGGCCATTTTACAAAAAAACCCAAATTTCTTACTTTTTGCTAAAATTCAAATCCAAAAAAAAATATAAAAAAACATTTTTTTTCACCGTTTTTGGCCGATTTATATAATTCCTCATATTTGCGATAAAAAAATTGCAATCAGCGTTTATTGATTGGTTTGCGCAAAAGTGGCCGCGTTTACGGATGGTGAGAATTAATTTCTGGGGTTTTTATTTATTAATTTTTTTTTTACTAGTAATGGCGGCGATCTGCGATTTTTAGCGGTAATGCGATATTGGGGGGGACATGTCAGAACATTTTGACACTTTTTTGGGACCAATGACATTTATTCAGCGATCAGAAATTTAAATGTCCACTGATTACTGTATAAATGTCATTGGCAGTGAAGGGGTTAACCTGCAGGGGGAGAGCTAGGGGTTAATCGTGTTCCCTGGGTGCGTTCTTACTGTGGGGGGGTTGGGCTAACATGGGCATGAGAGATCTAACTGATCCCAGTGACAGGGATCAGTAGATCTCTCATGCCCCACTGACAGGGCGGGGAACCGCCGTGTTTACATCGGCGGTTCCCCGTTCTTACTCTGTGGCCGCTCATCGCGGCTCGCCGGCGGACATCGGGTCCGCCCGAGCCGCGGGCACACTCCCCAGGAGTGCGGCGGGTGCTCGCACGCGCCCCCTGGTGGCCAAATGCGAATCGCCGTTTATTTACGGCGATTCGCGCAGCGCCCCCCCACTGCCGCTGTGAAAAGACGGCGCGCGGTGGGGAAGCGGTTAAGCATTTCTCTACAATTTTCAAACTCGTTATATACTGCTGGAGTGAAAAATCTTAATATATTATTATTTATGGCATTGAGGTATGAACATGAACTACAGACCAGTGTAATTTTGACATCAAATTTCAATTTAGTTTTAGTCTTAGTCTTTTGACTAAAATGCCATTTTAGTTTTAGTCGTGTTTTAGTCATCTCAATTGTTTTAGTTTTAGTCGTATTTTTAGTCGACTAAAATGGGTTAGTCAGTTTTAGTTGACAAAATTAACACTGGGCACGAGTCAGTACAGGTTAGTTTTCACACAGATTTTTTTCTATTAACCTGTGTGCTTCTCTCAGCCTGTTCTCCTTTGGTATTTTGTAACTGGCAGAACAGAAGCCAAGCTAGGTGCTAGAGCAGTGGGCGGGCAAAGGCGGGACATAGGTGGGAGTGGGCAGGGCTTCACGGGCAGATCATGGGTGGAGCCTAATCAGGACTTCTGTGTAGAATAAAATCCCTTAGATTTCCATGTACTGCAAGAGCCAATCCACCAGTGATGTCAGGACGTTTCTGCAGAGAGATGGCACGCCAAACGAGACAACAGGCAATTGGAAGACCAGGAAGAAAAGTTGTCTCCTCATTAAAGGAAATGCACATGAGAGCAGGGGACAAGGTAGATATCTCAACATCCTTACTGCTTTTTGCAAAACAACCAGTGAGATGTTTAACAGACTGTATAGGTGCATACTATATTGATTTCTTCATTTTGGCCATAGTTCTTTAAGGGTTCCCTGAGATCAGGAATGTTTTTTCAAGTGATACTCCATGTTAAAAAGGGTGGGGAAAAGCTCTTCTACCGACTAGCCACTGATACAGTCTAGTTCAGGGTTTCTCAACCAGGGTTCCGTGGAAGGCAAGGGTTCCTCCAGAGCAGGGGTAGGCAACCTGGGGTCCTCCAGCTGTTGCAGAACTACAAGTACCATCATGCCTCTGGGAGTAATTATAACTGCCAGCCTTGCAATGTGTTAGGAAAGACTGTGCTGAGGGTTACTTGCATTTGATTGTGGTTTCCTCTATTTCCTGGAGCAGCAGCAGCTCTTTTTAAGCTTCCTGTAGCAAGTGCTGTCCGTTCTACAGCGTTTAGTGTGAGTTCCTTGCTTCCTGACTATCTGATACCTGTTCCTGTGACCCGGCCTGCTTTGACCCTGCTCTGAACTCTGCCTGCACCGACAACGGCTTCTACGACCACTCTACTGCCTGCTCCCTTGTACCTTGCTGCCTGAACGTTGCCGACCCAGCCTGCACCTGACCATCCGTCTGCCTGAACCCTTGTACTGCACCGCCCGCCAGTTACCGACCCGGACTGCCTCACGACCCTTCTGCCTGCACGAGCTCCAGCGGACATCTACCTTGCATCAGTGACTGTCCAGCCCTCGTGCCCCCCTGTGCTCCTGAGTTCCCTGTCTGCACTACCAAGGACTCACGAACCGGGGCCTCAAGAGAGGTACCCCCTGCATAAGCCAGACTCCATCACCAGGTACGTGACACAATGCCTCATGGGAAATGTAGTTCCACAACAGCTGGAGGTCTACTGGTTGCTAGGGGTTCCTTGAGCAATGAGCAATTTCTGCCTCTCCGATAAGTTTCCATTGACACCATCAATTTTTTTTAGCAATTTATAAAGGGTTAATTCTTCCCAATGGCCACAAGTGTAAGGAGCATTCTTCCCATTGACCATCACACTAATGTATCATGAGTTGTAGACATTTAGCAGGGGTTCCCTGAGACCACAAAGTTATTTCAAGGGTTCCTCTGAGTTGAAAAGGTTGAGAGAGGCTGCTCTAGGCCCTCTGCCAATCGGTCTTTTTGCTGGCCCTCGTCGTGGTATTGTGTAGGAGAACCTGCAATCCTCAGGACCTTTTCAAGACTTTGCCGATGGACCCAAAAGGAGGTGTCCATTTTAATGGGCGGTGACGCAAACAACATAAGGAGCCTCCCTTTTAGGACCCATCACATCATGTGACCACAGATGCAGGTGAGTAGTTGGGCCTGTTAGTTTGAGGTTTGATTTTTTTTTTTTACATAACTGAGTGATTACCTAGTGGAGCTAACAAAGGCTGTACATGGTGCCTTGACAAGTCAAGATTAAGCTCCACTCAGGTGCTAAATACTACCTTGGCCATTTATGTGAAATGCCCCAACTTAAAGTGTAACATTCTTAGCCTATAAGGTGTTACCCAAACAGGAAATAAGGGAAATCTAGCCAATGAGGACACAGCAATAAAAGAAGCCCTAACCCTAACCCTAGTCTACTACCCTAGTCTACTCCCTCTCCAAGCAACAAATCCTCAATGATAGCCACAGGAATTAAGGAGTCAAAGATAACGATAAACCCTATGGTGGATCTACCACTGGATATCTAAACAAAAGAGGACGGACTTAGTCCAGGCAAGGGGGCGTGGTTTACTGTTGACTCGGCCAGAAGTCGAGACCCAAGCCTAGGCCTAGGCTCCATAGGGACACTCAGATTGACTTATCTGCTGGCAGACACCCCAGGGCGCAGCATTTTAGCACTACTGTTACCTTAGAAGCCTTTAAAGCAAGTTTGGGTTCGCTTTAAGGGTTTTGTGCAGCAAAGTTAAAGTGAATATTCCTGCCAAAGATCTGGTAACAGGAGAAGTTGAGTAACAAGGCCGTCTTTGTGATGCTCTGAGACAGCAGATGTGATCTTGTGAGTTAAGAGAGAATATAAATACCACACAGACTTTACGCCAGATGCAGCGACTGTACGTATAACCCCATACAGAGAGTCCTCCGCACATTATAAAGGCAAAAGTATTAGCGGCCGCCCCGAGCATGAACACGTCCCCTTCTACCATTCTGTGGCCCTAACAAAAGTCTGTGTATACAGCTGTTCACATGCTGAATTTTAATCTGCTTACACATTACCTTCACTGGTTCCTCCTCAAGAAGATGTTAATTGCATCTTTAAATAAAACCTAATTTTAGACCCAGTGATGTCATCGCTGGGTCTCTGTGCTTCTCTATGCAATGCAGGCAGATCATGGCTGGTGGGAGGGGCCATCAGAGCGCTGTACAGAGCTTCCTGAACACATCACAGTGACAGCACCCTGCCTAAGTACTCCTCTCAAGAGTCCTCGGCCCTGATGTAAGCAGTGGGCTGGCTCTTGGGAGGAGTTATGCAAATATCAAAATGCATTGATGGCTGGATATCAGTCTGGAGGAGTGGGCATTCATAGGCCAGTTGCATTTGCATGCAGACCACCCTAGATAACACCCTCATGTGATGCTGAGCGTCCATGATAGAAAGGACTGAAATCCAATGAATGAAAGGGACAGGCCAGGGACAGTCAAGTCATTTTTACACTTAGGCCAGAAAAATGTAACATTTCAAATATGTTTTAGTGTCGGGGAAATACGAATGCTGCTTAAGTCATATTAATATCTTCAGCCTATAAGTGGAGCTCTGGGGTCTTCCTAATTTTTTAGGATTTTTCTTAATTGGTTTGTTAAAAAAACACAACCCCTGTTTACAGTGCTAGATAGCTCAAGCTCAAAATGTACATACATACACCTGAATAGGTCTAAGGTGTGACTCTTCCCCCTCCCTGTCTGATCTGGTTAGGGGTGTATGTTTCCGTTAGAGAGAGAGAGAGAGTATGAAAGCAAAAAGCTCATCTTTCATGAATATACAATATCTTGTGAAACCATTACCATTGGTGCATCCTATGTCAAATAATTTACAGAGCTAGATAGCTCAAGCTCAACATGTACATATACACACTTAAACGTGTCTAAGGTGTGACTCCTCCCCCTCCTTGTCTGACCTGTTTAGGGGCGTATGTTTCAATTTGAAAGAAACAGTATGAAAGCAAACAGCATATCTTTCATGAATATGCAATACTTTGTGAAAGCATTACCATTGGTGCATCCTATGTCAAATAGTTTACAGAGCTAGATAGCTCAAGCTCAAAATGTACATACATACACCTGAATAGGTCTAAGGTGTGACTCTTCCCCCTCCCTGTCTGATCTGGTTAGGGGTGTATGTTTCAATTAGAGAGAGAGAGTATGAAAGCAAACAGCTTATCTTTCATGAATATGCAATACTTTGTGATAGCATTACTATTAGCATCCTATATCAAATAGTAATTTAAGAAAATAAAAAAACACATAAATAGTAAAAAGGATATAAAGCATTTATTAACCCACCCCCGAGTCATTTCCCCTTTTTACACATTTTTCATATAACTCTTTTTCTCCAGTGTTGGCGGCCCCCATAGGTGCTCACATTATGAGATGTATGTCCTAATCTAAGCAGCATTATACTTTGTGCCCAGACCACTTGATGATGTAGCGAGGGAGGGGTGTCCTGTCTAGGACACCCTTGGGCTTACAAGAAGTGGGTGTCATTCAACCCAGAAGCGGAGCAGCAACGAGTAGTAGAGGAAGTGCAAAGCAATGCCGGATAGTGGATTGGGTAAGTAGTTTAAAACTATAAGTAGAGCTTTAAAGGTAGAATAATACTGACAAACTCTAAACCAGCCATTCTCAACCAGGGTTCCTCCAGAGGTTGCTAGGGGTTTCTTGAGCTCTGTGGTTGATTGACATCTCTTTTGATGATGCCTACATAGTTCCAGGGCCAACGCCACTTGTCCCAGTCAGAGGCATGACACCAATGATCTTTAGTGGTGGTATTATGGCCTACACTGTAGGGCTTTCTTCTGACCACCAAAGTAAAGGCCATTTTTCCCACTGATCCCTGATGAATTGGTATTAGTAGGGGTTTCCCATGACCTAAAAACTGTTCCTCTAGGGTAAAAAGGTTGGACAAGGTAGCTCCCAACCATTATGGTTTCCCATAACATGCTAATTCCAAAAACTATTTCAATTATGCAAAGTTTATTCACACGGTGGATTATTTTTGGCACTCTAGTGAAGAGATACCAATACCGACTTCCACCCAATCATAACAGCCATTACCAAGCCAAATGATAACGTCATGCCTATCCAGTAGACTCTCCAAACTGTAGAATAAAATTATTTGCTGACTGATGTTCCTGCTCCTAGGAGTTGCCATTTAATGCATTCTTGGTATGTGAACTGTTGTGAACAGACCCGAAATGAAACAACATGTATACATTTACAGGTGGCAGTTTCGCAAGATGCTTTCACCTATTTAGGATTAGCGATCCTTGAAGGCAAGGTATTATCAGGATAGAAACATTCCTAATTAGTTCTGCTTCGAATGATAAGCATATCCTGAGGCTCTCTCCTGTGAAAAGCCCAACATCAGTGAGATAATAGGGTATTATTGTATATCCACCATGGAAGCCATCTTGCCTCCAGGTAAGCCAACTAACAGCAGCAGAATTTCGGGGTCACAGCCTCTGGGTTTCAGTTAATATGAGAATAATCTATAATATAAATTCCTCCACCGCATACTAGAACATCCAGCACATCAGCTGCTCGATAGGCAGTGATATTACCCATGGAATGTTCATTGGTTTTGCCATTTTGTATCTTTTCACTTTGTGATATCATCCACTTTGCGATGTCATAAGTCCTTAGTGGAGGCCTATATGTTGGCTTTTGTCACAGGCTTTATGGCGCTGGTATTGGTTTCAGTTACGGTTGCCACCCGTCCAGGATTCACCTGGAAAGTCCAGGTTTTTAATCGTGTCCCGGTTTTAGGCCACCTGAAATCCAGACACATTATTCAGACCAGATTGTGGCTCCCCAAGTAACCCAGTACCACAACCACTTAGTGCATAGGCCTGTGGTCTATGTGCACAGCATGGGCCGTGTGTGCCTAGGCACACCCTAATCACCAGGGTAGCCATTTGGGCTGTGGCCATCTTGCCTAGGAAGCATGGTCCTATGTCATGCCAATTTTTTGGTCTTTAGTGCCTGGATTTTGCTCTTTTCTTTATTGATATCTATTTTGTAGGTACTTTTGTTGTTGTTTTTGTTGTTATTTTTCTGTTCTCCCAAATTTGTACATTTTGCGCATGATTGTTTTTCACTGGAACTTCGACATTTGCACTTGTTGATGTCATCACATGTGGATGATAATGATGGGAGGGGTTTTAGGGTATATATGTTGTGTTGCTTCACTTGTTTGTTGTCCCGAGGAAGACAAGCAGGGCCGGCTCTACCACTAGGCGGAGTAGGCGGCCGCCTAGGGCCCCACTACCACCAGGGGCGCCCATCCACTGTTGATCCATCACTGCTCTGCATCAATCACTCATGTCACTGGAGAGCCGCGGCTGGCAGCACCCCAGGGCGGTAAAATGAGGCGGATCCAGGGGCACAGGTGTGGGCCTGTGGACCACGGCTAAGGAAATGGGTAGAGAGGCTCTGAAAAAAATCTCTGCCTCCGCCACCTCCATCGTATAAATTGACAGGCCAAAGGGACTGGAGTCAGGGGCAGAGCCAAAGGGGGGCGGCAAAATGAGGTTTCGCCTAGGGTGTCAAAAATCCTTGCACCAGCCCTGAAGACAAGCTTGTGCCTTGTCGAAACGTTGAAATAAAATCTTCACTGTGTGTTCCCCACCTTTCAAGACTTGTGAGTGTCGTTCTCTCTTTTGGAATTCATGCACTACAGTCTTTGCTGCGCACCCAGGCCCATTTTCTATGTTTTTTTTTATATCTGTGCAGTGGCAACCATTGGAAATTTTGAATGATAGAGACAGAATATCAACCAGAAATCCAGAAAAAAACACCATGATACAAATGTTATAAATTGAGTTGCAGTCCAGTGAGTAAAATAAGTATTTGATCCCCAAGCAAAACATGACTTAGTACTTGGTGGAGAAACCCTTGTTGGCAAGCACAGAGGTCAGACGTTTCTTGTAGTTGGTGACCAGGTTTGCACATCTCAGGAGGGATTTTGGTCCACTCTTCTTTACAGATCTTCTCTAATTCTTTAAGGTTTCTTGGCTGGCTCTTGGTAACTCGAAGTTTCAGCTCCCTCCATAAATTTTCTATAGGATTCAGGTCTGAAGACTGACTAGGCCTCTCCATGACCTTAATGTGCTTCTTCTTTAGCCACTCCTTTGTTGCCTTGGTGGTATGTTTTGGGTCATTGTCATGCTGGAAGACCCATCCACAACCCATTTTCAGTGTTAAGTGTTAAGAAGGTTCTTATCCAAGATTTTACAATACATGGCCCCATGCATTGGCCCCTCAATGTGGCTAAGTTGGCCCGTACCTTTAGCAGAGAATTAGCCCCACAGCATAATGTTTCCACCTCCATGCTTGACTGTAAGGATGGTGTTCTTAGGGTCATAGTCAGCATTTTTCTTCCTCCAAACACAGTGAGTCCCCCTCCTCAAGAAGACACAAGTACAGTCATGCCAATGAACATCTAAATGATTCAGGGAAGGATTGGGAAAAAGTGCTGTGGTCAGATGAGACCACAATTGAGCTCTTTGGCATTAACTTGACTCGCCGTGTTTGGAGTAAAAAAAATACTGACTATGACCCTAAGAACACCATCCCTACAGTCAAGAACGGAGGTGGAAACATGATGCTGTTTGATGGGGCTGTTTCTCTGCCAAAGGTACAGGTTGACTTTGCCACAATTAGGGGTCAATGGACGGGGCCATGTATTGTAAAATCTTGGATGAGAACCTTCTTCCCTGGGTCGTAAATGGGTCATCCAGCATGACAATGACCCAAAATATACCACCAAGGCAAAAAAGGAGTGGCTCAAGAAGAAGCACATTAAGGTCATGGAGTGGCCTAGCCAGCCAAGAAACCTTAAGGATTTAGAGAAGATCTGTAAAGAAGAGTGGACCAAAATCCCTCCTGAGATGTGCAAACCTGGTCACCGACTACAAGAAACGTCTGACCTCTGTCCTTGCCAACAAGGGTTTCTCCACCAAGTACTAAGTCATGTTTTGCTTGGAGATCAAATACTTATTTTACTCACTGAACTGCAACTCAATTTATAGCATTTCTTCACTCCTCCCAAGACCTCCTCCTCCAGGACTTCTCCAGAGCCTCTCCCATCCTCTAGAATGCTCTACCCCAATCTGTCCGACTTTCTCCTACTTTGCCCACCTTCAGACGATCCCTGAAAAGCCTATCTGGCTCCCACCTAACAACTGTACATTTATCTTCTCCATCAGCACATCCCCCACAGTTATTACCTCTTGTATCTCTTGACCTTCCCTCTTAGATTGTAAGCTCTAACAAGCGGGGCCCTCCAATTCCTCCTATATTGTATTTGTACTGTCTACCCTCAAGTTGTAAAGTGCTGCGTAAACTGTTGGCGCTATATAAATCCTGTATAATAATAATAGCATTTGTTTTATGTGTTTTTTTGTGGATTTTTGGTTGATATTCTGTCTCTATCATTTAAAATACACCTATGATAAAAATGATAGACCCTTCATGTCTTTGTAAGTGGGCAAACAACATCTGCAGGGGGTCAAATAGTTATTTTTCCCACTGTATATATATATATTTTTTACTATGCTGTTATATATACATTTATGTTGGGGTATGAGTGTTGTGATTTGTCACACTGTATCTTTCAGCACTTTATTATGACATTTCATGTAATACAGTGTATGATGTTATTGCATTACATTGTGCGCCTGTTATGGCTCCAGTCTAAACCTGACCTCGGAGGGATGGTGGGTGATGAATGACCATCAGCTGTTTTTATGTCACAGCCACTGTCAGATGGCGCAGACACCAGGCCAGAATTGTCAGCTCTCACGTCTACTGATATCAGCGGGTTCTGCAGGCATTGTGTATCCAGAGGGTAATGTGAGCTGTGCCATGGGTCGGGGGGTTAATTCCTCATGACAAAGGGGAGTGCCGAATTCCAGATAACCGGGACATCACAGTGTAGGGTGGCAATCTGGGCATTGTTCACACCACGGTGCGCCCTGTGATATGCGCTGAGTTTTTGCAAGCACTGTGTTGTGAGGTTTTTTTTCTTTACGCATTTCCTCCTTTTAACCAAGGACCTAAATTCAGTTTTTTTTTTGCTAGAAAATTACTTAGAACCCCCAAACATTATATATTTTTCAGACACCCTAGAGAATAAAATGGCGGTGGTTGCAATACTTTATGTCACACCGTATTTGCGCAGCGGTCTTACAAACGCTTTTAAAAAAAAAAAAAATACACTTTTTTGAATTAGAAAATAAAACAGTAAAGTTAGCCCAATTTATTTCTACATTGTGAAAGATATCGTTACGCCGAGTACCCAACATGTCATGCTTCAAAATTGTGCCCACTCGTGGAATGGCGACAAACTTTGGTTTGAACACTGTTTTAATATGCGGGCGCCACGTACGTATGCGCGTGAGCTCGGCGGGACGGGGCGCTTTAAATTTTTATTTTTTATTTATTTATTTTTTTTATTTTTACACTGTCTATTTACAAAAAATGTGTTTGGGTCACTTTTATTCCTATTACAAGGAATGTAAACATCACTTGTAATAGAAAAAAAGCATGGCAGGTCCTCTTTAATGTGAGACTTGGGGTCAAAAAGAGCTCAGATCTCACATTTACAATTAAATGCAATAATGAAAAAAAAAAAGTATTTTGCAAAAAAAAAAAAATTCCCCTTTAAGACCATTGGGCGGAAGTGACGTTTGACGTCGCTTCCGTCATCCAATGGTATGGAGCCGAGTGGGGGGCCATCATTCCCTCACTTGGCTTCCAGCCTCACAAAGGAAAGGACCCAATCGTCTCCGCCACTACCGACGGATCCGGAGCGGAGTGGGGGGGGGGGGGGCAGCTCTCCCGCCGCCGATAAAAGTGATCTCGCGTTGAATGCACCACAGAGACCAGTTTTATCTGAAAGCGGACCGCCCGCGGTTTAAAAAAATACCGGGGTTATGGCAGCTGCTGTATGCACTGCAATGTGACAAAATGCTGCCGGTCTCATTTCTTTTACAGCGCACAACAACGCAGCGTTGGTTGAAAGAACGCTCACAATGCAAAATAAAAAAATAATACTTTTGGCCTTTTCCATGCATTGGGACCAGATATGTGCATTACGAAAATATTTGTTTCGTTCGGATTCCTTAATCTAGTTATTTAGTTTCATTAAATTCGGTTGATTCGTTCAATCCTCATTCGGAATCTGTATTCGGAATTCGTTTCATGCCTTTTTCGAATTTTCCCATTTTTTTTTTTTTCGATCCAAAACGATAAATTTTGAATCGGTCGAATCGAAAACTTTAGATTTTTTTTTCGATTCGAATGCGGCAAAATGAACAATGACTCTTTAACCCCTTTATAGTTTTTTTTTTAGTAGTCTATACTTCAGACCTGGAAGAGGGACTTGGTTCCAATATAGGGGCAGTCCTTCCAAATCAGGGACAGGGAGGTATGAGGCAGAGTGCAGTGAGTTACACGAGGACAGGAAGTGTGTCAGGCTGCATTCACGCCTGAGCGTTTTTCCGGCATTTTTTTGCGCGTTTTCATGTGCGATTTTGGCGCATTTTGTATGCAGCGTCTTTGGGCTTTGGCGTTTTTTTGTTAGCCAATAGAGAGAACAATTATCTGTTGCATCATTTGTTGCTAGGTATTTCAGCTTTTCCATTAGCTTTTATTTCCTCTTTTATTATTATTATTTATTTATAATGTTTATTCGTTAGGGTAAGGGGTTCGAGTTCAGTTTAGGTTAGGGTTAGGATTAGGAGTTGGGGTTAGGGTTATTTATGACTATTTTATTTATTTTTCATGTTATTTTATTTATTATTATACGAATAAAAATAAATGGATAAATAAATGTAAAATAAATACACAAATAAATAAAAATCATAAATAAAAAATAAATAAATTCAATAAATTAATACTAAGTAACAATAAATAAATAATTAACCCTTAACTTTAACCCTTACCCCTTAAAAAAAAAATAACTAAACACCCTAACACAAAACAAATTATTATTATTATTATTTATGATGTATATTTTTGTTAGAGTTTGGATGTTTATTGTTATATTCTTATTATTATCATAATTAATAATAATAATAATGTATTTAATACTTTTTAGGGTTAGAGGTTAAAGTGATTGTAAAGGCTCGTCTTTTTGTTACACTTACCTCCTCTGTGCAGTTGGATTTGCGCAGAGCAGCCCAGATCCTCCTCTTCTCGGGTCCCTCGTCTGCTCTACTGGCCCTTTCCTCTGGTGAGTGCCCCCTCAGCCAGCAGCTTGCTACAGGGGGCACCTGAGTCAAGTCAGAGCTCCATGTATCCATTCAGACACTGACCCGCCCCTCTCTCCCCTGATTGGCTGACTGATTTCGATTGACAGCAATGGAAGCCAATGGCACCGCTGCTGTGTCTCATCCAATCAGGAGGAGTGTGTGGGACAGCTAAGACACTCAGGGACTTTGCTGCAGAGAGAAGGGGCTCAGGTAAGTAATTAGAGGGGCAGAGGAGGCTGCTAAACACAGAAGGTTTTTTATCTTAATGTATACAATGCATTAGGATAAAAAAAGTTCTTCCTTTACAACTCCTTTAATTATTATTTATTAACCACTTGCCGACCGCCGATCGGCATTTGACGGCGGCAAAGTGGTTTGTTCCCGCAAAACGCCGTCATACGACGGCAGCTGCGGGAACGAGTTCAGTGAGCGCGCGCGCGCCGCCGGAGGCGCGCCCGCGTGCTCACTGTGTTCGGGGAGGGCCAGGGAGCGGGTGCGGCGGCTTCGATTGCCGCCGGCTACCCGCGATGGCCCCCCCGGAGTGAAGGAACGGAGGTCCGTGTATGTAAACAAGGACCTCCGTTCTGTGAAGGGGGAAGGGCTGTGATCACAGCCTTCCTGTACGTGAAGGCTGTGACCACTTCCCTTCCCCAGATAGTGCAGTCCCCCTACAGTTAGAACACGCCCAGGGAACACAGTTAACCCTTAGAGCGCCCCCTGCAGGTTAACCCCTTCACTGCCAATGGCATTTACACAGTAATCAGTGCATTTTTATAGCACTGATCGCTGTATAAATGCCAATGGTCCCAAAAAAGTGTCAAAATGGTCCGACATGTCCACTGAAATATCGCAGTACCGCTAAAAATCGCAGATCACCGCCATTACTAATAAAAATAAATAAATAAATAAAAACCCCAAAAATGAATTCTCATCATCCGTAAACACGACCACTTTTGCGCAAACCAATCAATAAACGCCGATTGCGATTTTTTTTTATTGCAAATATGAGGAAGAATATAAATCGGCCAAAAACGGTGAAAAAAATG
>BLSH010345393.1:240888-252101 GCA_018402905.1 Glandirana rugosa | reverse complement strand
TTATGTTTAACGCTTATTCTTATTGGCTTAAATTGTTTTGATTTATTAAGCTAATTGTTTAGGTTTGATTTGTTTAAAAAAGCACTAGACGGATTTTCGCCTCAAGGTGTGGAAAAAAACAAATAATTTTCAGTCGTCGATGTTTTTCACATCGACGACTGAAAATTATTTGTCATTGAATGGACAGAGGGCTTCGGAGCGAGCAGAGGGGGGAGGAGGGCTACCGGGGCGGTAAGGATCACACCCGTGGGCCGGGCCGAAGTGCCGACCCGTGGGTGACGCGTACGTGCTCAGCGCGACGCGTAATGATCACCGGTCCGTTAGAAGACCCCGGACACTGCACAGGGTCTTCTAACGGTGGGGGGGGGGGGGGAGTGTGTCCCCAGGTTTCAGAGGGACTTCCTGCCCCTCTTCCACCTTCTGCCTCTGGGCCGCCTAGGCGACTCCTCCTAGGCAGCCCCTCCCTTCTGGCAATCTTCTGGGACACGTCACAGGCCCCAGAAGATTGCCTGGCCACTAGTAATGCGCAGCGCGACTCGTGCATGCGCAGTGGGTGCCCAGCCGTGAAGCCGGGCCGGGTGCCCACACTAGGAATGGCGGGGCCATCGGGAGGAGGGGGGAGACGAGCGAGGCTTCGGGAGACAGGTAAGTTACTGTTTATTAAAAGTCAGCAGCTACACTTTTTGTAGCTGCTGACTTTTAATAAACAAAAAAAGGTGTGGAACTCCGCTTTTAGGCAGATCACGAAAAAATTTGTTTAGTTTGGATTTGTTAATCGAATTATTTAGTTTTGTTAAATTCGGTTATTCTTATTCGCAATTTGTATTCAGAATTTGTTTCATGTCTTTTTCGAATTTTCCGTTTTTTGTCGATCCAAAGCGATAAATTTTGAATCGTTTCAATCGAAGACTTTAGATTTTTTTTTTTTAGATTCGAATGCGGCAAAATGAACAAACAAAAGAAAAATCTTCATCAAATGATTACAATGACTCTTTAACCCCTTATAGTTTTTTTTTTTTTGATTGCTCGGGTGTGAATGGGGCCTAACGGGCAAGGTCGCCAGGCGAAAATAAAGAAAAAAAAAAGGCTAAGAAAAAACGAATGCAACCACCACATCTAAGGATTGGTCAGCTGCAATATAGGACATTTTTGTTGGGTTTCGGGAATTACAGTTTCCAGGAGACACTCCAATCCCCCCCATCTCATCTTCTGCATCCCGGCTGCTATCCAAGGTGGCCATCACCAGCTATGGTGGAGTATTAATAACTGACTCCATCCAATGCCCTGATATCCGAATCCTGTGATCTTCCTCGCCGGCGCACTAATGCTAAGATAAAAGCCGTATTTGTAGTTGGTAGGACATTTGAGGTTTGGATAGCCGTTATCTAGAACTTCTGCAGTCTGAGTGACGGTGACATGTCCCAGATCCTCATAACAGCAACTGATGATGCGGCAAAAAAAAATCTGGCTTTAGTTCTCAACTTAACAACGTAACCCTTTGGTTTAGTTTACATTTGCACAGGCCTAGCTGCTCCTCTGAAAAGCAATCCTTGGTGGATCGCTTTTCAGAGGGTGGTTGACAGGTGGCCAGCAGCCTTTAAAAGTCCAAATCACTGAGTTTCAACCACATGCATTGCCCACAGTTGCTGGGTGGTTGTGGTGTAGCCGCATTCACCGGGATAGGTCGCGTTCAGTGGTAGCACTGCCTGCTGAATGCGACGGGGGTTTGACTTTTGCTGTGGGCATGGCAAGTGTACAACCCCAATCCAGCTGCCTTTGATGCTTAAGGAGGGTGGTAATACCATGGCTAAAGTGCCTATTTATAAGTGAACCCTTTTGGTGCCACAGCCATTTTTTTTTTTTCTTTTTAATTCTTTATATATAAGTTGCCAAGATAATCAGGGCCTCCAAAAAGCTGAATTTTTTATTTATCATTTTGCGCACACATACTAAAGGGCACTTTTTTTTTTCTTTTTTTTTTTTTTAACCAGAGAACACACCTAAAACCCCAAAACATATTTTCTGAGGCCCCAAAGCATAAAATAGTAGCAGGCGCTTTTTTTTTTTTTTCTTTCACAATCATTACGCTGCTCTTTATCATCGTTATCTGTATTAAAAAAATACATTCAATTAATTTCATTTTATTTATAAATACAATATAATCCCCAATTTTTGGGTAAAATATAAAAGATGAGGTTGGCCAAGTAATTTGATACCAAACATGTCAAGCTAATTTGCAAGCGCTAGTGAAATGGAAAATAGAATAAAAAAAAAGATGGCCATTGATGACGCTAGGCCTTTACAGCTCACAAATCTAAAGTTACAACATTATTTTTTATACATAATTGGTTTCAACTTTGCCTTGAAAGTCCCAAGTATCAGAGGGTTACAAATTTGTTGTATCAATTTAAAGTTAACCGTAAATAATGGTCCTAGATATATTGCGTGATACTAAATATGCGTGACGCAATCATTGTTTTCATACGTGTGTGCGCCCAACGCACGTATGTGTTCATATGTGCGAGTACAATGGAGGCTTTTATATTTTTTTTTCCTTTTGTTTTTTTTTTTTTGTTTTTTTTTTTATGTTAACTATTTTGCTAGCACAAGGAAGCTAAAAGACAAAAAAAAATTGAAAGTATAATTTCCAAATGGTGAGAAAAGTGAACTTCTTCTGGTATAATCACCAGGAAAAGGCCGGAGGCAGACCAAAATCCAATACTTTATATATTTCTTGTATTTATTTATATATATATATATATTTATTTACAATCTGTTTTTCTTTTTTTTAAATATTTAATTTTTGATTGCCTCTTTTTTTAAAATCACTTTTTCAATTATTTCTGCAGCTACCGCCAATTTTATAAAAATGGTGAAAATTCAGATGTGGCTTCCTTGCTAACGTGGCAAACTGGGGGACATTTGGTGCACTGTACCCGTGCAGACTCCCACAGTAATTATTTATTTTTTTATTTATTTTTATTCAACCTGTTTTTATTTATTTTGTTTAGCAATTACAGTATTTTTAATTATTACTTTCTATTTTTTATATGTTTTTTATTTAAATAACTTTATTCATGTGCATTTTGTAATAAAGCTGACCCATCCATTGTAATTTATTACATGAGGATTGTAAATACAGATTTTTGTTGCTTTTTTATTGTTTTTCAAATGTATTTTGCTGTAGATCGCTTCATGCTGAAGTATGTTTTTCTTGGCCTGTTTGTCTTTTTTTAATGCTATTTCAACTGATATTTTAAGATTTTTTTTTTTTTTTTATAGCCGCTCTCTCCATGTTTTAATGTCTGCGGAGGACAAAAAGGAAATTGCCGTTCCAGGAAAACTCATATCTATGGCACCAGCAGAAGTTGGATCTGAATGGTGGCATTGTGACGGGACAGGCAGTGTCGGGGTTAATACAACGCGTTGGGTCTTCTGGGACGAGGACAATATTCTGTGATTTTATATTTTTTTTAGGTCTCTACAAAGTTTATTGCATCATCTGTTATCCGGCAGCCAATTTATCTGTAGTTGCTCTTGAAATGATAATTTTCTATCTATCTCTATTAAACGGGAACTTCAAGTTTTCCAATAATCTTTTTGACTAAAGAAGGGTTAGAAACTCTGTCATGCTTTTATTTTTGTCTTTGTTCACTGGGGAAATTCCCACTCGCTTCCTGTCCCGGTGACACCTTAGCACAGTGTGTCCTGAAGTGCTCCCTCCGCAACCACATTTTAATTTTACATGCAAACAGTAGAAACATTGTGCCACAACACTTGTGCAGTTCTTGGGAGTTCTCCTCTCTAGCAGGGTCCAGGCAAAGCTTAACCAGACTCTTAGCCCAAAGGAGTGCCCAGTCAAAGCTCCGCCCCTGAACAACCCAACCATTCACTTAGCTCATAGGAGTGCCCAGTCAAAGTTCAGCCTCCGAGCAGCCCAAACAGCCTTTTAGCCCACAGGAGTGGCCAGTCAAAATTCCGCCCCTGAACCGCACAGCCAGCCTCTTAGCCCATCGGAGTGCCCAGTCAAAACTCCACCCTCTGAGCAGCCCAAACAGCCTTTTAGCCCACAGGGGTGGCCAGTCAAAATTCCGCCCCTGAACAGCCCAAAGAGCCTCTTAGCCCACAGGAGTGCCCAGTCAGAGCTCTCCTCCGGAACAGCCCAAACAGCATTTTAGCCCACAGGAGTGCCCAGTCAAAGCTCCACCCCTGAACAGCCCAAAGCCCAAACAGCCTCTTCGCCCACAGGAGTGCCCAGTCAAAGCTCCACCCCTAAGCAGCCCAACCAGCCCCTTAGCCCACAGGAGTGCCCAGTCAAAGTTCTGCCCCTGAACAGCCCAACCAGACTCTTAGTCCCCAGGAGTGCCCATTCAAAGCTCCGCCCCTCAACAGCCCAAACAGCCCACAGGAATGCCCAAACAGCCTCTTAGCCCACAGGAGTGCACAGTCAAAGCTCTGCCCCTGAAAAGCCTCTTAGCCCACAGGAGTGCCCAGTCAAAGCTCCACCCCTAAGCAGCCCAAACAGCCTCTCAGCTCACAGGAGTACCTAGTCAAAGCTCCGCCCCTGAATAGGCCAACCAGCCCTTTAGCCCACAGGAGTGCCCAGTCACAGTTCTGCCCCTGAACAGCCCAACCAGACTCTTAGCCCCCAGGATTGCCCATTCAAAGCTCCACCCCTCAACAGCCCAAACAACCTTTTAGCCCACAGGGGTGGCCAGTCAAAATTCCGCCCCTGAACAGCCCAAAGAGCCTCTTAGCCCACAGGAGTGCCCAGTCAGAGCTCTCCTCCGGAACAGCCCAAACAGCATTTTAGCCCACAGGAGTGCCCAGTCAAAGCTCCACCCCTGAACAGCCCAAAGCCCAAACAGCCTCTTCGCCCACAGGAGTGCCCAGTCAAAGCTCCACCCCTAAGCAACCCAAACAGCCTCTTAGCCCACAGGAGTTCCCAGTCAAAGCTCCACCCCTGAATAGCCCAACCAGCCCCTTAGCCCACAGGAGTGCCCAGTCAAAGTTCTGCCCCTGAACAGCCCAACCAGACTCTTAGTCCCCAGGAGTGCCCATTCAAAGCTCCGCCCCTCAACAGCCCAAACAGCCCACAGGAATGCCCAAACAGCCTCTTAGCCCACAGGAGTGCACAGTCAAAGCTCTCCCCCTGAAAAGCCTCTTAGCCCACAGGAGTGCCCAGTCAAAGCTCCACCCCTAAGCAGCCCAAACAGCCTCTCAGCCCACAGGAGTACCTAGTCAAAGCTCCGCCCCTGAATAGGCCAACCAGCCCCTTAGCCCACAGGAGTGCCCAGTCACAGTTCTGCCCCTGAACAGCCCAACCAGACTCTTAGCCCCCAGGATTGCCCATTCAAAGCTCCACCCCTCAACAGCCCAAACAACCTTTTAGCCCACAGGCGTGCCCAATCAAAATTCTGCCCCTGAACAGCCCAAACAGCTTCTTAGCCCACAGGAGTGCTCAGCCAAAGCTCCGCCATGGAGCAGCCCAAACAGCATCTTAGGCTACAGGAGTTCCCAGTCAAAGTTCCACCCCTGAACAGCCCAAAGAGCCACTTAGCCCACAGAGTGCCTAGTCAAAGCTCAGCCCCTGAACAGCCCAAACAGCCACTTAGCCCAGAGTGTCCAGTCAAAGCTATGCCCCTGAGCAGCTCAAACAGTCTTTTAGCCTACAGGAGTGTCCAGTCAAAATTTTGCCCCTGAGCAGCTCAAACAGCCTCTTAGCCTACAGGAGTGCCCAGTCATACTGGTCTGAGCTTGTGCCAGAACGGAGCTGAGAATCTGGATGAGGTGCCGGGGCAGAATTGTGGCTAGGGAAGATGCAAAATGGAAGAAATGAGGAGCGGGGGTGGTGCCAGGTCAGTGATGCTGAACAGTGCAGGAGCTGTCTGGGCAATGAGGGGCGCTCTGTGTCCCTTGCAGCAAGACGCTTAAGGAGAGTGCCTATTCTGCCTCTGCCTGACCCTGGTCTATGTCCTTGTTGGGCAGATTTGTGCCATTAACATGAAATTAAATGCGGCAATGCACACTCGCTAACAGGCGTTATGGTACTCTTTGCGTTAAAGCAGACCATTTATTATGCTGCCAGTGCACCACAATGGATGAAAAAGGGTACATGACCCCTATTTAACGACATAGCGCCCCACAACCTGGGTATATGTGTAGCGGTCAGCTGCAGTGTGTTGGACACTAAGGTGCAATTCCTTGGGTTGCTATTCACAAAATGACACTGCAATGCCCTGCACATAGAGCAAGTGCACTGCCATGCGTTGAATGGGCTCTCACCCATGACAGTCAGAGCCACGTGCATCAATCCCGCACCTGTTTGGGAATGCTATCCATGAAATCCGTGCAGATTCGATCACTCGGTGTTACCAAAGTGGGCAAACAGAAGAAGAATATCATGTGACCGTCAGTCGTTTCTTCCTATAGGATCAAGGACATCACTGGTCAGCTGTGCGTTCAAAAATTCCCCCCCCTCCCCCACACTATACCACCTTCATCCGAAATCCCTTCTAATCATTTCCTGCAACTTCACACATTAACCCACACTTGTTATTTTTTCCATACTTTGCACTGGCGATGGCCAAAAAGCCGGAAATAGCTCAATACGTGTTGGGAAAAAAAAGGTTCTGTAAGTTTAGGGTGAACCTCTGCTGCCAGCCAGTTCTTGTGCCTGAAGCTGGGCTTTAACCCCTTCAATACCGGGCACTTTTACCCCCTTCCTGCCCAGGTCAATTTTCAGCTTTCGGCGCTCTCACACTTTGAATGCCAATTGCGCGGTCATGCAACACTGTACCCATGTGACATTTTTATCATTTTCTTCCCACAAATAGAGCTTTCTTTTGGTGGTATTTATACATCGCTGGGTTTTTTATTTTTTGCCCAAAAAAATCAAAAAGAGACTGAAAATTTTGAAAATAAGTAATTTTTCTCCTTTATTGATGGGCACTGTTGAGGTGGCACTGATGAAGCAGCACTGATGGAGACTGATGAGGCGGCACTGAAGGGCACTGATTTGGTGGCACTGATGAGGAGGTACTAATATGCAGCACTAATGGTCACTGATAGGTGGCACTATTAGGCGGCACTTATGGGCAATGATAGGTGGCATGGATAGGCAGCAATGATGGGTGGCACTGATGGGCACTGAAAGGCAGCACTGATTGGCCTCACTGATGGACACAAATTGGCATCACTGATAGGCACTGACTGGTAGCACTAATGGGTACAGTTTGGCATCACAGATGGGCACTTTTGGGGCTGCACTGTAATCAGCGCACTAATTACCTATACATGTGAGGAAATGCCGCTGATCGGTTCTCTTCTCCTCACACTCTGTCAGTGTGAGGCGAGGAGAGCCGATAAACGGCATCTCCTTGTTGACATGTGGTCGGCTGTAATTGGACACAGCCGATCACATGGGTAAAGAGCTGTGGCCGCGGGGTCCCTGGGACATGGCGCACCCGCGATTGCTGCACTGCAATCGCGGGCGGTTAAAGTGGTTGTAAACTTCAGACATGAAATATGAACAAAGCATATCCATCTATAGTGTGTACTTGTCTCAATCCAGACCACGAAGTGTCATTTCTGCCTGCTGCCTCCTTCCTCTGCTATCAGCAAGAATTACTTCTCACAAATTTTCCTGACACCAAGAGAAAAAAAGGTGACAGGGGAGGGAGCTCCAGCACACAGCCTGTGATTGACAGCCTCAGCTCTTGTCCTGTGAGCTGTGTGTAGAGGGGTGTCACTTCCCTCCAGTCAGCTCTCAGAGCTCTCCTCACTGAGTAACTTCAGCTCTCTGACCCCTGCTTTCTGGAAGCTCAGACAAGCTGTATAAATGCTGGACTTTGAACGGATGTAAAGAAGAGAAGACTGCAGATAAAAAGGTCAACAAAATATATTATCTCAAATAAACAAATTATCAATACAAGTGTTGACAATGTGGTTACTTAGTAAAAGTAAAATATTAATAAAAGAAAAATATTCCCTGTGCCAATATTGGCATTTCACTATTTTATAACATATTCACTTGTATACGATTTATTTTGTGATCAAGGTTACCTGTGCACAGGGAATATTTTTCTTTTACTAATTAAGCACACTGTCAACACTTGTACTGATAACGCACATAAAATGCATTTTTGCACTTTTTTACTTGTTTTTTTTTTGTGGTTCTTTAAGTTTTACTGACACAGAGCAGCTCTCCTGTGCAGAATCACCTATATATTCATATCTGCACTTCCACCTGCAGGGGGCGCGCGCACGCTGCCGGCGGGCCACTTCTGCTGTGATTATTCATAGCACAAGCCGATCTGTGGGTGCTGGGCAATGGATGTCTATCAGCACCCGACAATCGTTGGTAAAAGGCGCAGAACTGAGATCTGTGTTCTAACAGGGGGAAGGGATGGATTTTGTGTTTTTGCAAAGCAGGGGTCAAAAACCATCTCTTCCCCACCTCACACAGCACACAAATACAGGCTAGGCACACAGTTAAACCCTTTGATCGCTCTAGATGTTTAACCCCCTTCCCAGCCAGTGTCATTAGTACAGTGACAGTGCATATTTTTAGCACTGATCACTGTATTAGTATCACTGGTTCTCACAAAGTGTGAAAAGCGTCAGTTAGTGTTCGATTGTCTGTCGCAATATTGCATTCCTACTATAAGTCGCTGATCGCCACCATTACTAGTATAACAAATAAATTAAAATTCCATAAATATATCCCATAGTTTGTAGACACTATAACGCTCACGTAAGCCAATCAATATACGCTTATTGGGATTTTTTTAACCACAAATATGTAGCAGAATACATTTTGGCCTAAACTGATGAAGAAATTCGTTTTTTTGCATTTTTTTCATTGGATGTTTTATAGCAGAAAGTAAAAAATATATATATTTTTTTTCCAAAATTGTTGCTCTTATTTTGTTTATAGTGCAAAAAATAAAAACCGCAGAGTTGATCAAATACCACCAAAAGAAAACTCTATTTGTGGGAAAAAGATCACATACATTTTTTTGGGTACAGCGTCGCATGACCATGCGTCAGTTAAAATAACGCAGTGCCGTACCACCAAAAATGGCCTGGTCATAAAGGGGTCAAGTGGTTAAAGTGTTACTAAACCTAGGATTCACTATATCTGGCCTCCCACAGTACACAGAACATGGAAATGCAATTATTTTACTAAATACAAACTGCTAAATACCTTTTCTCATCAGCAGTATATAGCAGTCTTGTGACTTCTATCAGTGTCTCGTTAAAGCTTGTAGGAGGAGTTTTCATTCTCCTCTGACTGTCCTATGAGGCTGCAGGACCCCTGACCCTCTGTCTGGACAGTGCTGATTGGCCCTGTGCTGATCACACGCACCCTCCCAAGAAAAAAAAAAAAAAATAGCCATACACATCCAAATTGAGCATTTGCTGCCTGTCCCCTAGCCCCTGTACTATCAGGAGATGGATTGTGGACAGTAAAAGTAGCTCATGTACCTCTTCCGGGCTTTGGGTATCTGAACGCTCAGCTATGAACAGGGGCAAATAAAAAAAGTGAGACTTGAATTGTTGAGCGTTTTGGAATGGGGGCTTAGGCTTCTTGTAGGAGGAGTTTTCATTCTCCCCTGATTGTCCTATGAAGCTGCAGGACCCCTAACCCTCTGCCTGGACAGTGCTGATTGGCTCTGTGCTGATCACACGCACTCTCCCAAGAAAAAAACAAAAACACATCAATACTCATCCAAACTGAGCATGTGCAGCCTGTCCCCTAGCCCCTGTACTATCAGGAGATGGATTGGGGACAGTAAAAGTAGCTCATGTACCTCTTCCAGGCTTTGGGAGTCTGAACGCTCAGCAATGAACAGGGGCAAATGAAAAAAGTGGGACTTGAATTGTTGAGCGTTTTGGAATGGGGGGGCTTATGCTTCCCTCGATGGGAAAAGTGACAGGTTCTCTTTATTATTTCGAGCCATAGTTAAACATGGGGCTTTGCTCTACTAATCAGAGACAGCATAGGAAAAATGTATTGAATGTTGACTCAAACATCTGCATCAGACACTTGGGAAAGAAGCAGCAAGAGCCGACAAGTAGCTTAGTCCTTCAAAGGTGAGGGATTTAGGAGCCACTGAACCCACGCTGCTCTGAGGTCAAACTGGAAAATCAAAGCGGGGAACTTGGATGCTTCACATAACTCAGGCAACCTTGTGTGTGCCGCACAGCCAATTTATTCTCAGCTACCACTGCCTGAGCCTGAGGCCTGGTGTGTCAGCTGAACACCTCCAGAGTTCAGGAGAGTAAAATATTACATGAAATGGTCATTCCAGGCAACGTGTGAAGACCATCAGTCAACCTCAAAGGAAAGATACCGCCGGTGCCTTTCAAGGCCAACTCCAAGAATTACAAAAAAATACTCTTGGAGTGAGGATAAATGCTCAATACCTCCAGAGAACAAAGAGTAAGGTATAATATTTACCCTACTCCTTGCTCTGGTAGTCTTTGGTGCTCTCCTTCCATATCCTTATGTACAATGCAGAGCATTTGGTCCTGCATTGTACTAGATCAAAGGTTTCCAAACTGTCAAAGCATAGGGCCAGTTTATTGTCCTTCAGACTTTAGAGGGGCAAGACAGTGGTCAGGGGGAGCAGAAAATACCCTGGCCTTGGTAACAATGCCCCATCACTGGTGTCAGGGGGAGGAGTAGTGCCCCATCATTGGTGTCAGCGGGAGGAATAGTGCCCCATCATTGGTGTCAGCAGGAGGAATAGTGCCCCATCATTAATGTCAGTGGGAGGAATAGTGCCCCATCATTGGTGTCAGCAGGAGGAATAGTGCCCCATCATTGGTGTCAGCAGGAGGAATAGTGCCCCATCACTGGTGTCAGCAGGAGGAATAGTGCCCCATCATTGGTGTCAGCAGGAGGAATAGTGCCCCATCATTGGTGTCAGCAGGAGGAATAGTGCCCCATCATTGGTGTCAGTGGGAGGAATAATGCCTCATCATTGGTGTCAGCAGGAGGAATAGTGCCCTATCATTGGTGTTAGCGGGAGGAATAGTGCCCCATCATTGGTATCAGTGTGAGGAATAGTGCCCCATCATTGATGTCAGTGGGAGGAATAGTTCCCCGTCATTGGGAGGAATAGTGCCCCATCATTGGCATCAGTGGGAGGAATAGCGCCCCATCATTGGTATCAGTGGGAGGAATAGTGCCAATCTCTCGGCTG
>BLSH010345393.1:205389-224287 GCA_018402905.1 Glandirana rugosa | reverse complement strand
AACCGGAACTCGTAGTCTATAACCCTTAACCCTGTACACTGTTTCCTGTGGATACAGTGTACAGGGTTAAGGGTTATAGACTGCAAGTTCCGGTTAGTCGTAGATGGGCAAGAACAGGACTCCTTCGTGAGAGTACCCTTTGTGCAACTGTTTACTCGTACCTTTTTTGGTACCACCTCAGGACAAGAACGGGTAGATGCTGATTGGCCTTGAACGTCAGATATTGGGAATTGGGACATGTGACATAGGTGTCCTTTGTCACATGTCCCAATTCCCAATATCTGATGCTCAAGGCCAATCAGCACCTACCTGTTCTTGTCCCGAGGAAGCACTCTGATGCAAAACGCGTTGACAAATGAGCATGGAAAAAACCATGGTCCCAAACCTTTGACATACACAGGATTTCTCCCTTATTATATATCCATGGACTTCTTGTCACAATTCTAAGGACCTATATTTCCATGTCCGGTTACTTAGGTACCTGTTGACCTTGTCCAGTAGAGGGTGTTTGTATTTGTCATACATGTTTAAAGTTTTTAATAGCCTTTATATAATAAAGAATATTTTTTATACATATATTTTTTCTGCCTCACGTTGTGCCCACAAAGCCCTACATTTTCTTGAGGGGAATTTTTTTCCTTCAATCCTTCTTCTAATACATTGGGCAGTGGCATGGTGGGGGTCCCCCCTTCCTATTTTTCTTTATTAGGCTTTCTTCTATTTTCATTTGGTGATCTGGCCAGTAAGTCCGTTCTTCCAGATGTATCGGTTTACAGGGATGAGTCAAACCATTTACCACCAACAGGGGTGCTTACAATGATCAGCTTTATTTATCCATGTAAAACCTTTATCCCAAAAGGAAAAAAAATGTTGCTGTAACTGATTATAAAATGTGAGCTGGAGTTTGGCTTCAATTTCTTAGTGTATTTAAATCTTCTAGTACATCGAACACTCCCTGCCCCCTCCCCCCCCCAAGACTGGCAATGCTGTTGTCTGCTGTGCCTCCTGTGCTCATCCAGCCAGAGTGGGGACACTCTAATATAGGAGGTGTGTTACTGGCCAGATCACTGGGTGAAAACAGAGAGGAGAAAAGCCTAAAAAGAAAACTAATGCAGCCACCACATCTAATGATTGGTAAGCTGCAATATATTAAATTGTTGTTTGTTTTTGGGTTTAATACTGTTTTAACCTGTTGAGGACCGCCCCACGCAGATATTCTGCGGCAGGGCGGCCCACTTGTGCGAAATCAGGTACCTGTACGTGATTACGTGCACAGGGTCAGGGGCGTGCACGCGCCGACTGGACACACAGCGGGAGTCAATCAGCAGGTCAGACGGAGGCAATATCCACCGGGATGCACCAATCGCTCTCAGGAGAGGCAGAAAAGGGGTCTGCCTATGTAAACAAGGCAGATCGCCATTCTGTGCGAGGGGAAGATGGAGGTCTTGTGTTTCTGCTAAGCAGGAACATGGATCTCTGCCTTCCCCCAGTTAAAGCACCTCCCCCCACACAGTTAGAAGGCACTCCCTAGGAGCACATTTAACCCTTTGATCGCCCCTGATGTTAATTCCTTCCCTGCCAGTGTCATTAGTACAGTGACAGTGCACTTTTTAGCATTTATCACTGTATTAGTGTCACTGGTCCCCAAAGAAGTGTCAGTTAAAAGTTCGATTTGTCCGCCGCAATGTCGCTATTAGTCCCGCTAAAAATCATTAATTACCATTACTAGTAAAAAATAAATTAATTAAAAATTCATAAATATATCCCATAGTTTGTAGACGCTGTAACTTTTGCGCAAACCAATCAATATACGCTTATTGGGATTTTTTTAAAAAAATATGTAAAAAATGTGTAAAAATATGTAAAAATATGTAGCAGAATACATATCGGCCTAAATGTATGAATAAATTAGATTTTTTATATTTTTTATTGGATATTTATTATAGCAAAAAGTAAAAAATATTTTTTTTTCCAAAATTGTCACTTTTTTTTGTTTATAGCGCATAAAATAAAAACCGCAGAGGTGATCAAATGCCCCCAAAAGAAAGCTCTATTTGTGGGGAAAAAAAGGACATCAATTTTATTTGGGTACAACGTCGCACGACTGCGCAATTGTCAGTTAAAATAACGCAGTGCCGTACCGCAAAAAAATGGCTTGGTCATGAAGGGGGGGGGGGGTAAAACCTTCCGGGGCTGAAGTGGTTAAATGCCCAATACTAGAGACACATGGGAGCTTACCCAGGTCACAACTGTCGGTCAGGAGGCTGAGAAGACCGATGATGGTTGGTGAAGGATGGCGGTGTCCTGGTTTCTCCAGAGCTGCTGATACAGAAGGCCTTCTACAAAAGGGCCATTCACCCTCCCGCCTCTCATCAGCCGCTAATAAAATCATAATAAAGAATGACACTTTTCTATGAGGCTCCAGGAGAAGATTATGGGATTGTCAGACCAGAGACAACAGGAAGTAAGGGGCGACACTGCGACTCCGTTCACCCACAGGGCATTTCCAGGAGAGCGCCATCTTATTGTTCTAACACAGAAAATAGGAACATTGACACATAAAGATTTTTTTATTATTTTTTTTTTAATCTATTACAATTGTTTTTAAAAGATCGCGTCGTCCAAATTGTTCTTTCAGTTACAGGAGAAGCTTGCTGGTCTAAGTCAGCCTTTCTCAACCTTTTCAACACCGGGGAACCCTTGAAATAATTCTCCGGTCTCGGGGAACCCCTGCTTAAAATTGAAAATCTACAACTCATGATACATTAGTGTGATGGTCAATGGGAAGAATGCTCCTTATTCTTGTGGTCATTGGGAAGAGTTACCCTCTTAACCACTTACCAACCGGAAGGTTTTCCAGCTTTAGGACCAGAGCACTTTTTGCGATTCGGCGCTGCGTCGCTTTAACTGACAATTGCGCGGTCGTGCGACGTTGTACCCTAACGAAATTTGCATCCTTTTTTTGGTGGTATTTGATCGCCTCTGCGTCATTTCTGATCGCCACTATAAACAAAAGAAGAGCGACCATTTTGCAAAAAAACCCAAATTTCTTACTTTTTGCTAGAATTCAAATCCAAAAAAATATATAAAAAAACATTTTTTTCACCGTTTTTGGCTGATTTATATAATTCCTCATATTTGTGATTAAAAAAAATTGATTGGTTTGCGCAAAAGTGGCTGCATTTACGGATGATGAGAATTCATTTCTGGGGTTTTTTTATTTTTATTTTTTACTAGTAATGGCGGCGATCTGCGATTTTTAGCGGTACTGCGATATTGCAGCGGACATGTCGGGCATTTTTGACACTTTTTTTGGGACCAATGACATTTGTTCAGCGATCAGAAATTTAAATGTCCACTGATTACTGTTTAAATGTCATTGGCAGTGAAGGGGTTAACCTGGGGGGGGGGGAGAGCTAGGGGTTAACTGTGTTCCCTGGGTGTGTTCTTACTGTGGGGGGGGTTGGGCTAACATGGGCATGAGAGATCTAACTGATCCCAGTGACGGGGATCAGTAGATCACCCATGCCCCTACTAAAAGAGCGGGGAACCGCCGCGTTTACATTGGCGGTTCCCCGTTATTTCCCTGTGGCCGCTCATCGCGGCTCGCCGGCGGACATCGGGTCCGCCCGAGCCGCGGGCACACTCCTCAGGAGCCCCCTAGTGGCTGTTCGCAGATCGCCACCTTTTTACGGCGATTCGCACTCAGCATCCCGACTGCCGCCGTGAAAACACGGCACGCGGTCGGGAAGTGGAGATAGCTAAAAAGATCAAAGGTATCATTGGGAATTTATCTGAGAGGTAGAAATTGACCATTGCTCAAGGAACCCCTAACAAACTCTGGAGGAACCCTAAGGTTCCACTGAACCCTGGTTGAGAAACCCAAGTCTAAGTCCTTCTTAAAGTTCTTTCGATGTTCCACCAGTGAGCTTTCTCTGTCATTAAGCGCGACTCCGTTTCTGTCCACCCGGGAGCTTTAGGGTGCTCCTAATAAAACATTCCCCATTATATAATACAAAAAAGTAAAATCTGAGTATGGTGGGAGCCCCTCATAATGGGCACAGAAGGAACTTATTGCAAAGATCACCCTAGTAGAAGTGGATTAACTCTCCAGCATCCACCAACAACTAAAATAATGAATGCAATAGGATCCAAAGGACACCTGAAAATGGCATCCACTTTATTGATAGTCTTTAAAACATCATACACAGCAACAGTAGACACTGTGGGAGCAAGGAAACACAGTTAACACGTTTCGTGCTGCTAGTCATGAGTAAGCGATAGCAGTGCGAAACGCGTTGACTGTATTTCTACAGTTGCTGTATATGGTGTTTTACAGTGATATTAAAGGCAAAAATAAAAAACAATAACAAACATGTTATACTTACCTACTCTGTGCAAACATTTTTGCATAGAGCAGCCCCGATCCTTCTCTTCTCAGGTCCCCCGGCGGCGCTCCTGGCCCTTCCCTCCTGTGGAGTGCCCCGAGAGCAAGCATCTTGCAATGGGGGCACCCAAGCAGGAGCACTCCTGAGCCGCTGTTCTGCGCATCCATTCAGGACACAGAGCCGTGACTTGGCCGCACCCCCTCTCTCTCCTCTTTGGCTCACTGGCTGTGATTGACAGCTCCCGTTGCTGTCTCATCCAATGGTGAGGGAGAGTCCCCGGATATGCTCTCATGCACATCGCTGGATCGAGAGGGAGCTCAGGTAAGTAGGGGGGCACACAGATGTTTTTTTTATAATGCATGAAGGTAAAAAACCTTCAGCCTTTACAACCACTTTAAAGATAATCAATATAGTGGATGCAGTGTTCAAGTTTCAGTTCTTTGGATCCTATTGCATTTATTCCACATGGCTGGATGAGCGGTGCTTGTATCTGAATTGTTTTACCCTGCCCATGGGAGCTTAATCATAGGATGAACACCCTACGACTAAGCTCCGGGGGGAGGGGAGAAACGCATCAGAGGCGTGGCTTCGGGGTGGAAACCCATGGGCTTCTCTAACACTGTACATGCATTGCTTTGGATGAGATTGTTCAGCAGCCTGCACCCTCTGTACCTGATGACTGCGGGAGTTGTTTCCCTGGCATTGAGTGGTGTTTGAAGCCAAGTTCTTAGGTCCTTACCTCTGTTTAGTTGTCTATAGTATAGATCCTCATAACTCATTCTTTGGCAACAAGTCCCTCATTTGGACCCAAACAGTTCTGCCTTAAGTCTTCCACCTTTGCCCTCTTTTTTTCAGGTCTGATAAACAATTCTGTCAAAATGCATGACGCAAAAATGGATTGTTCCATTTTTTGATGGGTGCTGGAGTGTTAAGCTGGACCTCCGCACTTCAGGGTGATTGTACAATTTCTATAATTTCTCCTTTAGATTCACCAAAACGATGTCATGTGGCGGTGCCTAAACAATCCATTCAATTTGTATCTAGAACAGAAAAAGAGCAGCGCCAATCTAAGTGCAGCAGTATAAAAACATCTTTATTAAAAAGACAAATGGCAACTCACAAGATAAAAGCGTTGTCAGCGCATGTGCGGCAATGGGCCTTGTGTAGAGGTTTATCCACTCCTTTCAGGATGGGCTGAAGGCGGGGAACACTGGGTGGCCGCTGGTAATGGCTGAGCTGGTGGCTTCCAGCACTTCCAGGAACTCAGATGGGGCTCAGAAACCGCCGCTGACGTCACTACCGGATGCAGGGTGGAGTGGGAGGTGCTCGTGTTCAGAGCATTCATGCTCCTTCGTCGGGCAATAGGCCGCCAGCTCAGCCAGTACCAGCGGCCACCAGTGTTCCCCGCCTGCAGCCCGTCCTGAAAGGAGTGGATGAACTTCTACACAAGGCCTATTGCCGCACATGCGCTGACAACGCTTTTATCTTGTGAGTTGCCATTTGTCTTTTTAACCACTTGCCGACCGCCAACCGCAGGTTGACGGCGACAAAGTGGTGCGATATTGCAAATCGCCATCATGTGACGGCGGCTGTGAGATCGCTCACTGTGTTCGGGGAGGGCCAGGGAGCGGGTGCGGCGGCCTCTATAGCCGCCGGCTACCCGCGATGCCCCGCCCCCGGAGTGAAAGAACGGAGGTCCGTGTAAGTAAACACGGACCTCAGTTCTGTGAAGGGGGAAGGGCTGTGATCACAGCATTCCTCTACATGGAAACTGTGATCGCTTCCCTTCCCCAGCCAAGGCAGTCCCCCCACAGTTAGAACACGCCCAGGGAACACATTTAACCCTTAGAGCGCCCCCTGCAGGTTAACCCCTTCACTGCCAATGGCATTTACACAGTAATCAGTGCATTTTTATAGCACTGATCGCTGTATAAATGCCAATGGTCCCAAAAAAGTGTCAAAATGGTCCGACATGTCCGTCCCAATATCGCAGTACCGCTAAAAATCGCAGCTCGCCGCCATTACTAATAAAAAAAAAAATAATAAAAACCCCAAAAATGAATTCTCATCATCCGTAAACGCGGCCACTTTTGCGCAAACCAATCAATAAACGCCGATTGCAATTTTTTTTATTGCAAATATGAGGAAGAATATAAATCGGCCAAAAACGGTGAAACAAAATGGTTTTTTATATTTTTTTTTTTGGATTTGTATTTTAGCAAAAAGTAAGAAATTTGGGTTTTTTTGCAAAATTGTCGCTCTTCTTTTGTTTATAGCGGCAATCATAAATGACCTAGCGATGATCAAATACCACCAAAAGAAAGCTCTGTTTGTGGGGAAAAAAGGACGCAAATTTCGGTTGGTAACAATGTCGCACGACCGCGCAATTGTCAGTTAAAGCGACGCAGCGCCGAATCGCAAAAAGGGCTCTGGTCCTAAAGTGGGAAATCCTTCCGGGGCTGAAGTGGTTAATAAAGATGTTTTTATACTGCTGCACTTAGATTGGCGCTGCTCTTTTTCTGTTCTATGTCAGCACAGAGTTCCTTCTAGCTCTTTTCAGAGCTTGCAGCCGTCTAAAGCCAGCATTTCACATTCTGAGACCTCAATAGACACCTTGGACGTTCCACCCATGGTCCACGGATGACAGACTGATCCAGTGCCCCCACATTCTCTCCATCCAGCTCCCAGGGCACACAAGAGGTTACATGTTTGTCTTGTGCATTCAATTTGTATCGCATCAGGCAAGCCCTTGAATTACATGGTAGATCTAAAGCAGCCTTTCTCAACCTTTTCAACACTGAGGAACCCTGGAAATAATTCTCCGCTCTCGGGGGAACCCCTGCTTTAAATGAGCAATCTACAACTTATAATACCTTTGAGTGATGGTCAATGGGAAGAATGCTCCTTACACTTGTGGTCATTGGGAAGAATTATCCCCTTAGAGATAGCTAAAAAGATCAATGATGTCAATGGGAATTTATCTGAGAGGTAGAAAGTGCTCATTGCTCAAGGAACCCCTAACAACCTTTGGAGGGACTCTAGGGTTCCACAGAACGCTTGTTGAGAAGCCCTGATCTAAAAGATCTAAAGGAGCTTGGACAGGGTTTCTCATGCCATTCGAGGACTCTACTACGTTAGATCTCTCCAGCTGGGTTCCTGGGTCTGCAAACTTGTTGTATCTTTATGGCCCTGTCTTTTGGGTTTTTATCTTATGAGATGAAGAATTCATCAAAGGTTTGGAGAAAGTCAAAGTGAAACAGAGCTGCCGATTTCGGTGCTGGAGCCTATTTTGAGGGAAAGTCTACATGGGCAGTTAGAGTCTACCCAACCTCTCCCATCTACGAGGGGATCCACGCTGCACCCTACAGGTGCACTTCACTGATTGGCCAAGAATGGAAGGCATCATGTCTTGCTCAGAATACTGTCCCTCTTCTGTATGCTGAACTTTGAACTTTATCAGCAACTTTCATCAGTAGTGAAGATGCCGTAGACCGACTGTCATCTCTTTCTCTATACATTCCCTATCAGATTAAGAGGCTACCATGGTGCTGAAAGACTAACAAGCGTGTTAACAACTGGTAAGCAATCTGAATCTTCACTCCACATGAAGCAGAGTCATGAGGACACTGACTGTCCGTCTATCAATAACACAGCTGTTATTTACTGCTGTATCGTATGGACCATAAGAGATTGATCTTGTACACTACTTATCCCACTGGTGTCATGTTGTCCTGTAATGTGTGCAGGATCCAAATTATCCCAGGATACATCCTTACTACTGTTTGAAAGCAGAGAGCATTGCATTGGCAGATGAGGATTAGGACGTCTTGCTGGACGGTGTTCTGCCCAGTTCTCACTTTCTGCAGTTGGCCAAGCACAGACCATGTGTGTGAATTTCCTGCAATAAGATCTGTATAGACGCGGCACTAATAACCATACAAAGCGCAAATACATTTCAGGCAATGCCTAATATCTGTCTGTTTAGACCTACACTGCAAATATGTTAGCAAATCTTTGCCTGCTTTTGTTCTTTATACACCTAATAGCCAAACATTTGTGGACACCTGGCCATCAAATTTATATAAGTTTATTGGACATCTCATTGCAAAACCATGGGCAATAATGTGGAGTTGCTCAACTTTACGGCTATACCAGCCTCCACACTTCTGGGAAGGCTTTCAAAAATATTGTTTAAAAAGTTTGAGAATTTGGGCCCATGCAGCAAAAAGGGAAATAGTTGGGTTGAGTTGAATGAGAAGCCCTAGCTCACAATTGGTTTTCCAATTCATCCCAATGGTGTTCAGTAGGGTTGAGGTTGTGGCTCTGTTCAGGACACTCCAGTACCCCCACATCAAAGTCATAAAAGCATGTAGTTATGGAGCTGCCCTTGTACGCTGGGGCAGAGTCATGCTGGAACAGAAAAGGGCCTTCACCAAACTTTTACCACAAGGTTGGAAGTGCCTGCACTAGGGTTGTTGGTTTGAATCTCAACCAAGGCACTACCTGCCTGGAGTCTGCATGTTCTCCCTGTGCCTGTGTGGGTTTTCACCAGGCACTCCGGTTTCCTCCCACACTCCAAAGACATGCTGCTAGGTTAACCCTTGGTGCCGGCCGCACGCAAATATGCGGGTGAGCCTTGGCGCCTGAGCAGCCACTTATTTGCTTGAATTAGTGTAAATACAGCTGTGCCGAGAGTTACTGACAGCTAATGGGAAGCTCCCAAATGCTACTTGTGATCGGGTGCTCATTCAGCCAGAAGAACATTTGTGAAGTTAGGTTCTGATGTTGGATGAGAAGACCTGGATCACAACTAGCATTCCAACTCATCCCAAAGGTGTTTTATCGGGTTGAGGTCAGGGCTCTGTGCAGGACACTCAAGTTCCTCCACACCAAACTCATCAAACTCTTTATGGAGCTGGCTTTATACACAGGGGCACAGTCATGCTGGAACAGAAAATGGCTTTCCCCAAACTTTCTCACAAGGCTGGAAAAGCACAACTGCCTATATCAGTGGTTCTCGGGACCCCCCAACAGGCCAGGTTTGCAGGATAACTGAAATACATCACAGTTGATATCATTTGCTGCTCAGTGCTTGCAGTATTCTAGTCTGCATCTCCCCAAGGTAATACTTAAAATCTGGCCTGTTGGTGGGTCCTGAGGACCGGAGTTGAGAACCACTGGTCTATGTTATCTTTGTATATTAGCAAAGCATAGCGTTAACAATACCCTTCACTGGAAACATCTGAACTCAATAATTTGGAGGGATGTCCTCTTACTTTTGGCTGTAAAATGTAGGTATGATGGACAGGACAGGTGTTCATAAACATTTGGCTATATAGTGTAATCTTGACTTAGGTCGTTCCAGCACAATAGCTGAACTCCTTAAAGATGGATGCTAAATAATTGGTTATTAGGGGTACAGTAAAGTCAAGTGATAAAAGCAGCAGCCACATATTCTATCACTTTAATTGCTGGATATTAAATTTGCTATTTATTTAAAGCTATAGGGCTCCGGAGGTATCCTGCTGGAAAGTGGGAAAGCTGGGGGAGTACCAGATGCTTGAGGTCAGAGTAAGTTGATGCTTATGCTTAATGTGTGTTCGGCTAAGTTTAGCTTTCACGTTAAAAGCAAACGCTGACACATTTAGGTACTCGCTTCTAATTGCTGGTATCTGAATATTTGTTAGCATGCTGTCTTCACAGACATAGATGCAACAAACATTCTCATATAGTTTAGTGTGATTAGTGGCTCTGCCACTAGGTGGTGGTGTGTGTTATTTTTATTCTATGTAATATATGATGTTCTTCCTAGTGGATCTACAGGGTCATGTCTCTGTGTTCCTGTTGTTTTTAAAAAAAACAAGTAGGGCGCAGGTCAAGCATAATCTTGCCTGGTAAGAGTCATATCTGCAGCAGCCCTCCATCAAGAGTAATATTTGGTGACAGGTCCACTTTAAAGCAGGCTTGTTATACATCATGGGTATAGAGCTCATTGACGGGTGTACTGAGACTTTTAGTCCTTCTGTAGCTATAGAACCACACATTGCCTGTGTATACCTACCCCATAAATTGTGACAAGCTGGTCAAATATAACATGACAAATTTAGTTTTCTACATCTTCAAAACCGCTGCAAAATTGAGAACTGATATTGGGTGAAAGGGAAGAGCATGTGTTCATTTCATTCATTCTTTAACCCCTTCCCGTTCTGTCTCAGGGGCCCTTTAATTGGGTCTCTATGTCGAGAGCTGGGAGGGACTTCCTGATGACGTGATCACTGTGATTGGCTGTCACAGTGGTCGCATGCTCGAAAGTCTATTCTGCTGGCTCCCAATCGCAGCCAAAGATCAGGAGCTCTTTGTGACAGCTCGGTTACTGTGAATGGGAGCATTCAGCCTAAGAACCTATGGATGCATATGTGCAGTATGTGACCATTAAAGCTCAGCCTTCCTACTGTTGCATATATGCATTACAGGGTTGGCAAGAGGTTAAAAAAAAGCTAGGCTGTCGTTTTCAGTCTACCTACTTTTCTTTTAATTTAGGTTTAACATAATCCATAGTGACCACAGTTGTTTTCACTCTGCTTCTGGGGGGGTCTACATCCTCTTGTCATAAGATCCTGTGCTGTGCAACCTCCCTCTCCTGCTGCAACTCACAGGGAAGGGGGGTGAGTGCTGGAACCAGTGAGCACATTGGTCTGATTTTGTGCAGCCTCTATTAAAAAAAAGCAAAAAAAAAGCCTCCTGGCCATTATAGGTTTCTACGCAGGGTGGTGGCCAGGGTGAATGCCAAAATGGAGACTAGAATCGCCCTGGAGAAAGCCTTTGTCAGTCTAGAACAGTGATCTCTAAACTGCGGCCCGGGGGCTGGATGTGACCCTTTGCTTGTCTTTATCTGGCCCTTGGGTCGCTTCTCCCACTGATACACTATTCTACCAACTGACATCAACAATGGGGCAATGGGGCACCATTTCTCCCATTCACACCAACAATGGGGCACTCTTTCTCCCAATGATACCAACGATGAGCACTATTCTTCCCAATGATACCAAAGATGAGGTGCTATTCCTCCCAATGATACCAACAATGGGGCACTATTCCTCACAATGATACCAATGACGGGGCGCTATTCCTCCCAATGATACCAATGATGTGGCACTATTCCTCCCAATGATACCAATGATGTGACACTATTCCTCCCAATGATACCAACAATAGGGCGCTATTTCTCCCACTGATACCAATGTCGGCCGCCATTCCTCCCAATGATACCAATGATGTGGCACTATTCCTCCCAATGATACCAACGATGTGGTACTATTCCTCCCAATGATACCAATCATGGGGCATTACTCCTGTCAATGATACCAATGATGTGGCGCTATTCCTCCCAATGATACCAATGATGGGGCATTATTCCTCTCAATGATACCAATGATGTGGCACTATTCCTCACAATGATACCAATGATGGGGCTCTATTCCCCCCAATGATAGCAACGATGGGGCGCTATTCCTACCAATGATACCAACAATGGGGCGCTATTGCTCCCAATGATATCAACGACGGAGCGATATTCCTTCCAATGATAACAACAATGGGGCACTATTCCTCCCAATGATACCAATAATGGGGCACTATTCCTCCCAATGATACCAATGTTGGGGCACTATTCCTCCCAATGATACCAATGATGGGATGCTATTCCTCCCAATGATACCAACAATGGGGTGCTATTCCTCCCAATGATACCAACAATGGGGTGCTATTCCTCCCAATGATATCAACGATGGGGTGTTATTCCTCCCAATGATACCAATGTTGGAGCACTAGTCCTCCCAATGATACCAAAAATGGGGCGCTATTCCTCCCAATGATACCAATGATGGGGCGCTATTCCTCCCAATTATACCAACAATGGGGCGCTATTCCTCCCAATGATACCAACGATGGGGCGCTATTCCTTGCAATGATACCAAATGTAGTGATGTTTACTCCCACTGATGCCAGGAAAATTTCCACTCCAGAGTCTGCCCTCCTAAAGTCTAAAGGACAATAAACCGGCCCTTTGTTTAGAAAGTTTGGAGACCCCTTGTCTAGAATAAGAATTATTATGTATGACTGGACCTGGCCTCCCCTGGGGTTCTAAAGCATGACAGTAGGATAGGACTTTCAAATAGGACCCTTGACTGAGGAATGGAAATCCAGTTACTGAAGCCAATACTTTGCCAGATCAAGTATAGGAAGGGATGACTGTGGTAGGAGGCTGTCCTGCTTCATATCTGTCCTCTACCAGCTCGAGGTACACTGTCTCTTTAATCATAAGAGGATGAATAACGGACTGTTTAGGTACAGCCAGCGTTATCCGGAGATCAAAGCTGTGAGGAAAGACAGACAAGCAGTCCTCCGATTCCCCTCCATTCTTCATGCTAAGCCGGATACTGGCTCCAAGGTCTGTGTGCTGCCCCGTGCCAGCGACTCCAGGAGCCCCATGGACAGATCTGTCTAATAATAACATCTCTTCTATTCAGCCTTCCCAGAAGAATACACCAATAGAATTTTCATGGGAACATTTGAACAGAAATTCTAAAAAATGGTTGGTTGGAGCATTCAATCTTGCCATCATTGAGCCAACTAATTTTGTTTGAAAGCCCTTAAAATTGTATCCAGATCTGTTAATGGAATAGAACACCCAACAAATTAATTATATACTGTATTTTCATTCATTCAGGTAAGAAACAAGAAAACATTTTGTTTTTGACCGGTGGTGGAGGAGTGGTGAACAAGGCCAGGTCAGCTGGATTGGGTATGAACTTTGCTCCTGCTTTATATTTAAGTTCGAGAGTGGGACACACACACACTTGGGTTTCATAGATGTTCTATTGTATTCTCCTTTGTGTTTTCCAGCCCACTCCTTCGAATTTCTTTAACATGATCAACAATTTGACCCCACTAACTGTTAGAAAATTGAACATCCCGAAAATGAAAATTTGTGAAATTCTATTGATGTATGGCCAACTTATAGGGATGGGCGAACGGTTCGGCCTGAGCATGAGTTTGGGCCGAACATTTGCCTGTATCCGCCGTTCACCAAACACCCGAATTTGCAGGGTGTTAGCCCCGATGAACACCCTGCAATGCACTGAGCGCTGAGCTTCTGTGTCCTGATTGGGCAAAGCTTTGCTAAATCAGGGTGCAGTGTAAGCTGGTTGTTAAGAAACGGGGCCAGGAAGCCGGCTGCCGCATCCTTAACAACCAATGAGTCATCAGCTGTCAGCTGAATAAAAAAAAAGTGGCGGTAAAAAAAATAAACGCCTGACCCCCCAGCAACAGTGGACATCCCAGCAGCCAGCATCAATAGACCAGCATCCAGCAACCCCCCTAAAGAGTAGATCCACCCCAGCAACATAAGACCCCCAGCAGCAACAGTTTCCCCATCCCCAAAAACGATAGACCTCCTATAACAAAATAACCCCAGCAACAATAGATCCCCCAGCAACAATAGAAAATCCAGCAGCCAACATCAATAGACCCTCCAGCACACCCCACCACCCCTTACCATGACATACATTAAGCGTTGGAGATGTCAGAACTGCATTCCCACATATAATAAAGCTCTGCGTATTTTTAATCTGCTTTGGTCTGGTCATGTTATCCTGCAGCTCTGGCTCAGGAATTCTGAGAGGTGTGACATCACCACAGGCTCCTGTAGCCCAGCCATTGTCCCTGCAGCAGCGGCTCACTGACACAGGAGAGCTGGAGCTGCAGAATTCCTTGACCGAACCAAAGCGGATTCAAAATATGCAAGTACATAAATCTTTTTTTTTTAATACAGGATAGGTGGGAGAGGTAGCAGGAATGGGGAGGTAAGATTTTTCAGAATAGTTAGACTTAGGCTTTTCTTCCACTTTAAGGTTAAAGTGTTACTAAACCCACAACAGTAAAATCAGCATGCTTGTTATAACCACTGTGGAACTTAAGGGGTTAATCCTCTGCATTGTGTAAAAAGGCTGTTTGATCCTCCCCTTTTTCCACTGTCCCCAATCCATCTGCTGATAGTACAGAACCTTTGGGGCATTCTGTACATGCTCAGATTGGTGTGTATTGCTAGAGAGTTTTTTTCCTTGGGAGGGTGCATGTGATCAGCACAGGGCCAATCAGCACTGTCCAGACAGAGGGTCCTGCAGCCTCATAGGACAGCCAGAGGAGAATGAAAACTCCTCCTACAAGCTTTAATCAGACACTGATAGAAGTCACGAGACTGCTATATACTGCTAATGAGAAAAGGTATTTAGCAGTTTATATTTAATAAAATAATTGCATTTCCATGTTCTGTGTACTGTGGGGGACCAGATATAGTGACTGCAGGGTGCTGGGTTTAGTAACACTTTAACTATGTAATAAAATCTAAAATATTTGCTCAGTTAAAATAGTGAAAATGACTTTTGAAATTGCAATAACATGTTAAAACGTATATAAAGATGAAAACAAAAAATGATGGTTTTACATCTACTCTAACTTTCATCTAGTACTATTACAACCAATGTCAGATAATGACACAATCTATAAACACACATTTCAGATAATCTAAAGGGCCCTCTATATCTTCTTGCAGAGTTTCAGTTTCTGTACAAATTTTTTTGGAAAACTGCATTTTCAAGACATTTCCTCTTCAAACCCGGCCAGGACACCCGCGGTTCTGTCTCCAGTCCAGTAGAGAGCAGATTATGGATTAGAAGAACAATTCCTCTAAAAGGGAAAAAAACCTGGTGGAGATTTATGTTGGTATTTGCAGCATTCCTGAGCTCAGATATATATTATTAGAGACATATATCTCCCGGTGCATGCTGCTCTTCTCTCCCAACCATGTGACTGCGCAATAAATTTAGATAACGTCCTCGCAGGGGCAAGTTTTTCAAAGTTCTTAACGACCACAAACTCTTAAAGTCGAAAAGTCTGCAGAGAATCTGATGGAAAAAAATATACCATGCCCTAAGGATCCTGCCTGTCAACACAGCATGGCCTATAATTTTACGGACGCGACCAATAATTATGGGGAGCCCGGGAGTTTCACATTTCGCTTTGTGTTGGTTGGAAGAGAGTACAGAGGGCGGATTAATTATATTAGTAATTAAATTAAATAGCGGCAATAAGGTTGATTTCCAGATCAAACATCGTGCTGTTTAACAGTGCCCGTAAACCACGCTGGAAGAGTTTCCAGTCTATCATTGAGAGGCAAGGAGAGCAGGAGAGAGCTCTCCATGTTGTGACTTGGGGGCGAGAAGTTTTACTGCCGAATTTTCACTTTTACAAGGGCGGGTTAAGTAGCTGTTAATTGACAGCTTGAAAACAAAAAAAAAGTTTTCAGATTTTATTTAGCTTAATCATTAAAGCCAAATTGCTTCCATTGTTTTAACATTTTGGATAACGTGGGGAAGAGTTAGAACTTCTGTCAGATGTTGACGTCCAACCAAAACATTTTTTTTTTAAGTTTTAAACAAAGTAGAGAAGAATTAGAACTGCGTTTTTTATTATTGGGGAATTGAGATCACAGGGGTGGCAACGTAGGTTAGATATGAGTGTTCTAAATAGATGTGCAGGTTATTCATATACTGTATTGGAAGAACTCTGGAATACCGTGGACTAAGGTTGGGTCCAAGGAGTAGTGTCCCTGCCAGAAGTACCATTGGTACGCCCAGAATCCCTACCAGCACTTCCAATGGTTCCCTGCCTGGACTTCCAATGTTACTCACAGAATCCCTACCAGGATTTTCAATGGTACTCCCACAATCCCTATCAGAACTTCCAATGGTACTCATAGAATCCTCACCAGCACTTCCAATGGTACTCACAAGTTCCCTGCCTGGACTTCCAATGTTACTCACAGAATCCCTACCAGGATTTTCAATGGTACTCCCACAATCCCTATCAGAACTTCCAATGGTACTCATAGAATCCCCACCAGCACTTCCAATGGTACTCACAAGTTCCCTGCCTGGACTTCCAATGTTACCCACAGAATCCCTACCAGGACTTTCAATGGTATTCCCACAATCCCTATCAGAACTTCCAATGGTACTCATAGAATCCCTACCAGCACTTCCAATGGTACTCATAAGTTCCCTGCCTGGACTTCCACAATCCCTACCAGGACTTCCAATTGTAATCAAAGAATCCCAGCCATGACTCCCACCATCCCTACCAAGACTTCCAATGGTACTCGCAGAATCCCAGCCTGGACTTCCAATATCCTTGTCAGGAGTTACAATAGTACTCGCAGAATCTCTGCCAGAATTTCCAGTAGTACTCACAGAATCTATACCAGTACTTCCAATGGTACTCACAGAATCCCTACCAGGACTTCCAATGGTACTCAAAAAATCCCTTCCAGGATTTTCAATGATGTTCCCACATTCCCGATCAGAACTTCCAATGGTACACACAGAATCCCTGCCTGGACTTCCAAAATCCCTACCAGGATTTCCAATTGTACTCACAGAATTCTCTGCCTGGACTTCCAATGGTTCTTGCAGAATCTCTGGCTGAATTTCGAATGGGACTTATAGAATCTCTACCAGAACTTTCAATGGTTCTTGCAGAATCCCTGTCTAGACTTCCACAATCCCCACCAGGATGTCCAATGGCACTCTCAGAGTCCCTGCCTTGAATTTCACAATCCCCGTCAGCACTTCCAATGGTGCTTCCAGAATCTCTGTCAGAATTTCCAATGGTAATCACTGAATCCATACTAGGACTTCCAGAATCCCTGCCAGGACTTCCAGAATACATACCAGGATGTCCAATGGTACTCACAGAATCCCTGCCAGAATTCCCTATGGTACTTTCAGAATCTCTGCCAGAACTTCCAACGGTACCTGCAGAATTTCTTCGGGGACTTCCAATGGTTCCCACAAAATCCCTGCCAGGACTTAAATTGGGACCGTTAAGGTTTCCTGCCCATCTCTATTATCAGCAGCTCTGGTGAAGACCAACTGCCACTTATATTCTGCTCCATGGGTGTGCCTGTATCATCTACCAGAAGTCACCATAACATAGTGAAGAGAGTTCTACAACATTTTTTTAGTACAAATAAAATATATTAATCACTGAAATCTTAAAGAGTGCCAAAGCGCTTCAGGGGTTCAGAGGCCTCCATCATCAGAGCTATAAATTCAATAGATAGCTTCCCAAGATTTTGTATCAGCGCTTATCTACATAAATATTTTCTAATAATATAGCTATACATTCTATGTGTTACTCCTAAAGTATTGTCATATTTATGCTTATTTTATAAAATGATTTGAAGGGATTTTTGTTTATATGTCAATAGAGATTTTATCTATTGTATTTATAGTCCTGATGAAGTGGGTCTTCAAGCCCCTGAAACACTTTGGCACTTCTTACGACTCTTGTAATTTATAAACTTCCTTATGGCACTTTCTTCAATTTGAGGGTTTTAATTGCCTTCTGTGCTCCTATCTAGGAAACTTCCCAATGATCAACCTTCATCTTTAATTGAAGGGATGAGAAAATTCAAAGGAACAAGATTGAAAATCTTTCTCCAAGAAATTAAAGTGATTGTAAAGTCTATTTTTTTTTTTTTTTAACAACAAACAAGTTATACTTCCTTTGTGCAGTTGATTTTGCACAGAGCAGCCCGGATCCTTCTCTTCTTGGGTCCCTCTTCTGCTCTCCTGGCCCCATACCTCCTGTCGAGTGCCCCCACAGCCAGCAGCTTCCTATGGGGGCACCCGGTCCTAGTGACAGCTCCCTATGTCCATTCAGACATGGAGCCCTGACCTCGCCCCGACCCCTCTCTCCCCTTATTGCCTAACTGACTTTGATTGACAGCAGTGGGAGCTAATGGCGCCCCTGATGTGTCTCGGCCAATCAGGAGGAGAGCCCTGGACGGTTAAGCCATTCGTGGACATTGCTGGACAGAGAGAAGGGGTTCAGGTAAGTAATTAGGGGGGCTGATACACACAAAAGGTTTTTTTATCTTAACAGTACAAATTTGCCCCCTACGAAAATAGGGGGATTTTAGCAGAGGGGAAGATTTGTACTGGCCCCATCCCCAAAATACCCCCAGCAAAAATGCCCCCCCCCCCCAAAAAAAAAAATAAAACCCCTCCTAGCACAACTCTTCTACCCCTAAAACTTCCCCTCCAAATACACATCACCCCCTCACTCCATATTTCCTGCTCCCAGTACAAGTCCCCCCCCCCCCCAATCTCCCCCTAGCACAAATCTTCTTCCCCCCTCACAACACAAATCACCACTCTTAGCACACACCCCAAATTTTCCTTCCTAGAAACAATCCTAACCCCCTCAAATTCCCCCTTCCAACACAAATCCCCTACCCCCACAGTGCGCAGGGCAGCTGCCCCTCTTGCCCACCCCTTGTCCCGGCTCTGGGCGGGGGACAGGGAGTGAAGCTGCTTTTGATGGATCACAGGGTGACATTGCTGAATTGGCTGGCCAGGTGAGTGTGCTAATCTGCCATACCAGGTAAG
>BLSH010345393.1:184187-197700 GCA_018402905.1 Glandirana rugosa | reverse complement strand
CGTACATCTGAATCTATTTTTCTTTCCTGGCGGGACCAAAGGTCTCTTTTATACCAAGTACCTGGAAATTATTTTTAATCGTTGTACATGTAGTTCTGTTACGCAAAGCCCCCTTATCTAAGGGGGAAAAGGTCCGACAACGACACATGATAAACCACCCTTACTAAGGGTACTCACCAATACAACCTAGTTCCAAAGACTTACCGTCCTTACGGTCAATAGGAACGTGTACCCTTTCGGCGTGCACGCGTCTAAAAACCCTTTGGGTACACACGTGCTTACCCAACTCGCGCGCAATCCCGGCTTAAAGGGAGGACGTCATATGACGTCCACCCGCTGGAAGAGCAGGACCGCTCCGCCGTCATTTGACGGTGGGCGGTCCTGAGGTGGTTAATTTAAAAAATATTTTTTTTCGCATTTCTTGTCTGGGCGAGAATGATGTTTGGACCCCACACCCTCATCTAGGATTCTGTGCCATAGGGCTTTGTGTCCGGCAACCCATTCGTGCACACATGGGTTTCCCAAAAATCTGCGCACGTGCGGCTTTCCCATGTGCAAGGATAACTGGCATTCCTGCCATTCAGAAACCTTGATCCAACATAACCACTCATGGGAATCATTCCCACCAAATAGTACACAGCAACAGCCTGGAAAAGGGGGAATCTATTCCCCCGAAACGCATTGTCTTGATGTACATGTTGCTAATTTTTATTAAAGGTCCATGAACCATATTTTCTCTGGAAACCAGGGCGGTCCTTTCTTTTTATCTAAGTCTACATGCTGAAACGACCTCGCACAGAAAAGGCAGAACCCCAATCTCGAGAGGGCCCATTGCCACCATCCATCGCTGGGCACTATCCACCGGAAGACATTCCTTCCTTTTGCCCACACCAATACCCACTTAGGTGACCAATCCAGTCAGTCCAGTGCGATCTCCAACACAAGCTAGATAGCTCTCATACTTAGGAGAATTACATCCTTCATGACCCGGGGTCATTGAAGCCTAGATGCCCAGATCAGAAAAAAGCAGAATAGTCAATAAATGTTAAAAAAGAACATCACCATAAAATTAACTTTACTTTTCTTATTGCTTCCTACCCCCCAACTCTCACGTTTGGATATTGATTTTATTTTTTTAAATTTTATTTTTTTTCTTGTCTGGGCGAGAATGATGTTTGGGCCCCACACCCTCATCCCAGATTCTGTGCCATAGGGCTTTGTGTCCGGCATCCCATCTGTGCACACATGGGTTTCCCAAACATCTGCGCACGTGCGGCTTTCCCATGTGCAAGGATAACTGGCATTCCTGCCATTCAGAAACCTTGATCCAACATAACCACTCATGGGATCATTCCCACCAAATAGTACGCAGCAACAGCCTGGAAAAGGGGGAATCTATTCCCCCGAAACGCATTGTCTTGATGTACATGTTGCTAATTTTTATTAAAGGTCCATGAACCATATTTTCTCTGGAAACCGGGGCGGTCCTTTCTTTTTATCTAAGTCTACATGCTGAAACGACCTCGCACCAAAAAGGCAGCAGCCCAATCCCCAAGAGGGCCCATTGTCACCATCCATCGCTGGGCACTATCCACCAGAAGACATTCCTTCCTTTTGCCCACACAAATACTCAATTTTATGTGATAGACCAACATAAAGTGGCCCATAATTGTGAAGTGGAAGGAAAATGATAAATGGTTTTCAGCTATTTTTACAAATAAATATGTGAAAAGTGTGGGGGGCATTTGTATGGCGCCCCCCTGAGTCAATACTTTGTAGAACCGTCTTTCACTGCAATTACAGCTGCAAGTCTTTTTGGGGAAGTCTCTGCCAGCTTTGCCCATCTAGAGAGGACATTTCTGCCCATTCTTCTTTGCAGAATCCCCCAAGCTCTGTCAGATTGGATGGAGAGCGTCTGTGAACAGCAATTTTCAAGTCTTGCCACAGATTCTCAATTGGATTTAGGTCTGGACTGTGACTGGGCCATTCTAACACATGAATGTGCTTTGTCGTTGTCCTGCTGGAAGTTGAACCTCCGCCCCAGTCTCAAGTCTTTTGCAGACTCTAACAGGTTTTCTTCTAAGATTACCCTGTATTTGGCTCCATCCATCTTCCCATCAACTCTGACCATCTTCCCTGTCCCTGCTGAAGAAAAGCATCCCCACAACGCAATGCTGCCACCACCATGTTTCACAGTGGGGATGGTGAGTTCAGGGTGATGTGCAGTGTTAGTTTTCCGTCACACATAGAGTTTTGCTTTTAGGCCAAAAAGTTCAATTTGGGTCTCTTCTGACCAGAGCCCCTTCTTCCACATGTTTGCTGTGTCCCCCCACATGGCTTCTCGCAAACTGCAAATGGGACTTCTTATGGCTTTCTTTCAACAATGGCTTTCTCCTTGCCACTCTTTCATAAAGGGCAGATTTGTGGAGAGCACGACTAATAGTTGTCCTGTGGACTGATTCTCCCACCTGAGCTGTGGATGTCTGCAGCTCCTCCAGAGTTAACATGGACCTCTTGGCTGCTTCTCTGATGAATGCTCTCCTTGCCTGGCCAGTCAGTTTAGGTGGACGGCCATGTCTTGGAAGGTCTGCAGTTGTGCCAAACTCTTTCCATTTTTGGATGATGGATTTAACAGGGCTCTGTGAGATGCTCAAAGCTTGGGATATTCTTTTATAACCTAACACTGCTTTAAACTTCTCCACAGCTTTATCCCTGACCTGTCTGGTGTGTTCCTTGGCCTTCATGATGCTGTTTGTTCACTAAGGTTCTCTAACAAACCTCTGAGGGCTTCACAGAACAGCTGTATTTATACTGAGATTACATTACACACAGGTGGACTCTACTTACTAATTAGGTGACTTCTGTAGGCAATTGGTTCCATTGGTTAAGTTAGGGGTATCAGAGTAAAGGGGGCTGAATACAAATGCACCCCACACTTCTCACATATTTATTTGTAAAAAAAATTGGAAAACCTTTTATCATTTTCCTTCCACTTCACAATTATTTGCCACTTTGTGTTGGTCTATCACATAAAATCCTAATGAAATACATTTACATTTTTGGCTGTAACAAGACAAAATGTGGGAAATTTCAAGGGGTATGAATACTTTTTCAAGGCATGATTAATGATGACTATCATTTTTACCAATGACAATGACAACATAAGTAACATGGAATATAGTACGTGCGTCATAGCTTAGTGAATTCAGCCCTAACCCGCACACATTTTGCAATTTAGCCCTATGACAGTTTAACAGCTTTTTATAATAAACAAAGTTTTAGGCTTCACTTAAAAAAGTCTAAAAATGACTTTATTACAGAAAGCCGTTAAACTGTCATAGGGCTAAATAGTAAAATGTGTGCGGGTTCAGGTATAAATGACCCCCCCACCCCACCCCATCGGAAACCTATAAATCCTCAGCCCATTGAACGTTCTCCATAGCGCCTGACCGCTTCGTGATAAAATTGTCCGTCAAGCCGTTGGCGGCCCTAAACGGCTACTACAAAGAGTTGGCGGCTAAGTCGGAGATTCGCAGTTTGAGTTGCAATGACTCCTTCCAGATAAAACATACTTCTAATATTTGTTGAAAGCACCAGAGGATTTATCTGAAGTCGTAAAGTCTGCGCCTATTTTCACATTTCAATCAAAAAAATGATTCCAAGAGATATGAAAATCCAGATAAAGATAAAAACAAATAAATGTCTTCACTGCGGGCCCATTTACAGCTCTGCACCGCAGCAGCACAGCGGCTTAACTGTAAGGCTGCATTCACACCTGAGCGCTTTTTCCGGGGGTTTTGTCGCGTGGTTTTATGCACGATTTTGACGCGTTTTTGGGCTTCATCGGTTTTTTATTAGTCAGTAGAGAAATACTATTATCTGTTGTATCATTTGTTGCTAGGCATTTCAGCTTTTTCATTAGCTTTTATTTTTTGTTTTATTATTATTCATTAGACTTGTGCATGGCTGAAAAATTTGTTTGTTTTTGTTTTTTTATTTATTTATTTTTTTTTGGAAATTCCAAAATTCACAAATTCAAAAAATTCTGAAATTTGCGGTAATTCGGCAATTGCGGTAATTCGGCAATCGCGATAATTCGGAAATTCGGCAATCGGAACAGCCGAAAATCTGAAATTTGAACATCCGAAAATTCGAAAATAAGAAAGAATAATAACTAACTAATAAATAACTATTAAATTATAGGTATTGGAATTTCCTTGCAAATTTGGCTGTTAGTGAACTTAAATATGAAATGTATTCATTTTGATATTTAAGTTCACTAACAGCGAAATTTTTAAGGAAATTCAAATACCTATAATTTATTATTTCAAATGTTCTTTCTTATTTCCGAATTTCCAAATTCCCAAATTTCGGAAATTCGGAAATAAGAAAGAACTTTTGAAATAATAACTTATTATTTCAAATGTTCTTTCTTATTTCCGAATTTCCACATTTTTGAATTTCTGAAATACAGAATATTATAAAGAACATTTCAAATAATAATAAATAACTATTAAATTATAGGTATTGGATTTTCCTTGAAAATGTAGCTGCTGGTGAACTTAAATATGAAATTTATTAATTTTCCTATTTAAGTTCACTAACAGCCAAATATTTAAGGAAATTCCAATACCTATAATTTATTATTTCAAATGTTCTTTCTTGTTTCCGAATTTCCAAATTCCCAAATGTCTGAAATTCAGAAATAAGAAAGAACATTTGAAATAATAAATCTTGTATAATAATAATAAAAAATAATAACTTATTATTTCAAATGTTCTTTCTTTTTTCCGAATTTCCAAATTTTCTAATTTCTGAAATAAGAAAGAACATTTGAAATAATAATAAATTATTAAATTATAGGTATTGGAATTTCCTTGAAAATTTGGTTGCTGGTGAACTTAAATATGAAATTTATCTCTAACTGCCATATTTTCAAAATAATTCCAATACCTATAATTTAATAGTTATTTATTAGTTAGTTATTATTTCAAATGTTTTTTGTTATCTTTGAATATTCGGATTTCCGAATTTCCAATTTTTGGCTGTTCCGATTGCCGAATTTCCAAATTACTGCAATTACCGTACTACCGCGAACTTCCTCATTGCCACAATTGCCGAATTACGAATTTTCAAAATCGGAAAAAAAAATTCGGGAATATTCAGAAATTTGAAATTCGGAATTAACCCTTAACTTTAACCCTTACCCCTTAATAAAAAAATAATAATAAGTAACTAAACAACCTAAACCTAACACAAAAAATATTATTATTATTAATAATAATGCATTTTTTTGGTTTGAGTTTGGGTGTTTATTGTTATTTTATTATTATTGTTATTAATATTAATAAAAATAGTAATAATGATAATGTATTTAATGTTTTTTAAGGTTAGAGGTTAATTATTAATGTATTATTACATATCATTAATTTATTTTACTTATTTAAGATGATTTTTAGTTATTTGTGTATTTATTTTACATTAATTTATTCAAATATTATTACCATTTTATTTTTTACTTAGTTTCCTTTGAGCAGAAAATTGCGCGAATGGGGAGTTTCCATTCATTTCTATAGGAATACAAACGCATCAAAAACGTCCAAATCTGCCCGATTCGAGCGACAAAAAAAGCTCCAGAAATTGTTTGAGCTTCAGGCTTTTGGCTTCAGGTGACTTGGAGTGGAGATGTGAACCGTCTCCATAGAGAATCATTGATTTTTTTCCCCCTCCAGCGTTTTGGAGCTTCAATGCCAACTTTCCCGGATTTGGTGGGATAGTCACAATTTTTACTAAGCTTTCCTGGGATGGCCGTGTCCCGGGCAGCATCCTGGAACCTGTACTTTTGCTCCTCCTGATCCCAGTATTGTGCCCTACTGACCACGTCCGCCCGCCACCTGTACTGTACCCTTGATGTTGATTAGTCTTTGGTTTATTGCATTTTTTCTTATTGTTTAAAAATAGATTTTATTTTTCTTGTGAAAAAAAAGAGATTTTATTAAAAGCTCTAATATATATATATATGTTTAATTCTATCAACTATTTATACTTTAACCACTTAACGGCGGCCCTCTGTCGTTTTACTGCAGCAATGTGTCTCGCTCCCACGAATCGTCGTCATTGCACGTCGGTCCGGGAACGAGCCGCTGTGGGCGCACGCGCTTTGTCAGAGGGGCGCGCGCCCACTGCCAAGCGGGGGAGCCAATCGGCGGGTACGGCGGACTTGATGTCCACCGGCCACCCGAGATCGTTCCCTGCAGCAGAAGAACGGGGATCTGCCAGTGTAAACAGAGCAGATCCCCGTTCTGTCAGGGGAGTTGAGTAAGATCGTCTGTTCCCAGCCCACGCTGTCGCACCTGTAGGTGTCAACCTAGCCTAAGTTGGCCCTAGTGGGCGTGTGAGATAGGTAGCTTAGATTGTAAGCTCTTGAGGGCAACAAGTGATGTGAACAGGTGGCACTACATATAATATAAAAATATAAAATAGAATAAATAAATAAAATATAATGAAAATATAAAATAGAATAAATAAATAAATAAAATATGCATGTGAGATAGGTAGCTTAGATTGTAAGCTCTTGAGGGCAACAAGTGATGTGAACAGGTGGCACTACATATAATATAAAAATATAAAATAGAATAAATAAATAAAATATAATGAAAATATAAAATAGAATAAATAAATAAATAAAATATGCATGTGAGATAGGTAGCTTAGATTGTAAGCTCTTGAGGGCAGAAACTGATATGATGGGTGCTATGTAAACAGTTCGCACTACATAAAATATAAAAATATAAAATATAACAAATAATGAAAATATAATAAATAAATACATAAATTATAACTAAAATATACAATATAATACATAAATAAAACCTAATAAAAATATAATAAATAAAATACAATGAATATACAAAATATAATAAATAAAAATATAATTTAAAAAAATGAATAAAATAAAAATATAATACGTGTGCCCAGGCCAACGCACATATAGGTGTCAACCTAGCCTAAATTGGCCCTAGTGTTCATGTGAGATAGTAAGCTCTTGAGGGCAGGCACTAATGTGATGTAAACTGTTGGTACTATATAAAAATATAAAATATAATTCCTAGATTGTAACCTCTAATGAGCGGGGCTCTCTGATTCGTCCTGTATTGATTTGTTTAGTAATTGTACTGTCTGCCCTAATATTGTAAAGCACTGCGCAAACTGTCTGCACTATATAAATCCTGTATAATAATAATAATAATAAAGTAAAATATAATGAAAATATAATAAAGAAATAAAATCTAATGGAAATATAAAATATAATAAATAAATAAAACTAAATAAAAATATAAAATGTAATAAATAAATAAAAGCTAATGAAAATATAAAATATATAAAATCGAATTAAAATATAAATTTAAATATAATCGAATAAAAAATACAAAATATAATAAATAAATTAATTAAAAATATAACATATAATAAATAAATGAAAATATAAAATATAATAAATAAATAAAATCTAATGAAAATGTAATAAATAAATAAACTCTAATGAAAATATAAAATATAATAAATAAATAAAATAAAAAAAACTATAAAATGTAATAAATAAATAAATAAAAGCTAATGAAAATATAAAATATAATACATATACAAAATCTAATGAAAATATAAAATATAAAACATAAATAAAACATAATAAAAATATAAAATATAATAAATAAATAAATTAAAGATAGAACATATAATAAGTAAAATCTAATGAAAATATAAAATATAATACATAACTAAAATGTAATAAAAATATAAAATATAATATTTAAATAAAATCTAATGAAAATATAAAATATAAATAAAATCCTATAAAAATATAAAATCGAATAAATGCATAAAATAAAAAAATATAAAATCTAGTAAATATATAAAATAAAAATATAAAGTCTAATAAATAAATAAAATCTAAAGGAAATATAAAATATAAAATAAATAAAATCTAATAAAAATATAATAAATACATACAATAAAAATATAAAATATAATAAATACATACAATAAAAATATAATAAATAAATCAAATATAATGAAAGTATAAAATATATAATAAATTATCTTCTCTGAGGCTCCAGTAATATTTGAAAAAAAAAAAAGGGTACTGTAGCTAGGCAGAAAATGCGGCATGTCATCATAACAACTGAGCGTCAGCTCATCTACAAAATAATTTAAACTTTTCTGAATCGCCTCCGTTGTTTTCGGTGAGCCGTATTTTGAGTGACGATCACAACGCTCATCTTAGTAACGTTTGATGCGACTCCTTTCCACCCTCTATACAGAGTCACATCAATGATGAGTCCGGTCTATGAAATGCTACAAAATATCCACAAAGAATGCAACAATGTAAACATCATAGAGCCGTGTCCCCATACAAAGGAAGGGGGCAGAGGAACACGGCGGGTCGGCTTCTGAAGCTCTATTAAGGTCGGGGACCAAAGCCTTGCCAGTGTCACTCATTGACAGGACTTTAAAGACGGGTCAACCAGTTTGACCTTTTCGACTTTTCTTTCAAACGTTCTCTTAGCAAAGTTTTCAGTCTGTTTACAAACTTCTCCTGAGAATTCAATCATGGAATGGCAAAAAAAGGGAATTCCCAAGAAGCCGGGCTTCCAGGCGGTTCTGAGAGGTCATTAATGGCGGTGGCACCTAATGGCTGTGGTCTGAGTTTTCATGTAGGCCGCTTATCATTTTTCATGGGAGGTGCTAATTACAAAATTTTCAGGTATTTATTACTTCTCACAGTCACGACAGCACTCCCCCTGACAATGCCTTCATCTGCTTTTCTCTCCAGAAGGACAGAGCCTTCTATATTCAGGCATCATCCAGGGCCACCATCTACCTCCTGGGTTCAGGGCTGGATTATAAGCATCATGGGCCTGGAGCTGAGGAAGTTACATCCTCCTCCTCTGCCGGGGCCTGTGCTTGCGCCAATAATTTTCACAGCAGTGGACACTGGGCAGAGTGGCGGCGCCATGGTGCCAGGGAAAAGTTCTTGGGTGGCTGGGCCTATATTAAGGTAGGGGCCTGGAGCTGCAGCTCCAATAGCCCCTATGTTAATCTGGCCCTGCCTGGACTGAGAAGCGGGCTCAGAGATGACTCAATCATGTGCATTCTGTTGCCTGTGCAGATCTTGGCTGTCTGGCATGGATCAGCTTCTGCTGGCCTTGTAAATTGCTACTAAGTTACAATGTTGCAGCCTGATTGCTGAGGGGAGGAGACTGAGGAAATGCTTCCCCCTGCCTGCAGCAGACTGAACTAAGGCAAGGATTTATTAAAACTGGAGAGTTCAAAATCTGGTGCAGCTCTACATAGAAACCAATTAGCTTTCAGTTTTTTTTTTTTTTTCAAAGCTTAGCGGCTTCACAACCGCCCACCATAGATATACTGAGGCAGTGCAGCCGGATCCCGTACTTGTACAGTGCATCCAGAAAGTATTCACAGTGCTTCACTTTTTCCACATGTTATGTTACAGCCGTATTCCAAAATGGATTAAATTCATTATTTCCTCAAAATTCTACAAACAATAACCCATAATGATAACGTGAAAGAAGTTTGTTTGAAATATTTGCAAACTTATTAACCACTTCAGCCCCGGAAGGATTTCCAGCTTACTGGAGCCCTTTTTGCGATTCGGCGCTGCGTTGCTTTAACTGACAATTGCGCGGTCGTGCAATGTTGTACCCAAACGAAATTTGCGTCCTTTTTTTCCCACAAATAGAGATTTCTTTTGGTGGTATTTGATCGCCTATGCGTCATTTCTGATCGCCGCTATAAACAAAAGAACAGCGACAATTTTGCAAAAAAAACCAAATTTCTTACTTTTTGCTAAAATACAAATCCAAAAAAAAAAAATATAAAAAAACATTTTTTTTCACCGTTTTTTGGCCGATTTATATTCTTCCTCATATTTGCGATAAAAAAAATCGCAATCGGCGTTTATTGATTGGTTTGCGCAAAAGTGGTCGCGTTTACGGATGATGAGAATTCATTTTTGGGGTTTTTATTTATTTATTTTTTTTTTTACTAATAATGGCGGTGATCTGCGATTTTTAGCGGTACTGCGATATTGGGGCGGACATGTCGGAACATTTTGACACTTTTTTGGGACCATTGGCATTTATACAGCGATCAGTGCTATAAAAATGCACTGATTACTGTGTAAATGCCATTGGCAGTGAAGGGGTTAACCTGCAGGGGGCGCGCTAAGGGTTAACTATGTTCCCTGGGTGTGTTCTAACTGTGGGGGGACTGCCCTGGCTGGGGAAGGGAAGTGGTCACAGCCTTCATGTACAGGAAGGCTGTGATCACAGCCCTTCCCCCTCACACAGAGCGGAGGTCCGTGTTTACATACACGGACCTCCGTTCCTTCACTCCGGGGGGGGGGCATCGCGGGTGGCCGGCGGCAATCGAAGCCGCCGCACCCGCTCCCTGGCCCCCCCCGAACACAGTGAGCGCGCGCTCACAGTGGCTCTGTATCGCGGCCGCCGTCGTATGACGGCGTTTTGCGTTACAGAGCCACTTTGCCGCCGTCAATTGCCGACCAGCGGTCGGCAAGCGGTTAAATACAAAAAGATCCCATGTCCAGAAGTATTCACAGCCTTTGCCATGACACTCAAAACTGAGCTCAGGTGCATCGTGTTTCCACTGATCATTCTTGAGATGTTTCTACAACTCGATTGGAATCCACCTATGGTTAATTCAGTTGATTGGACAAGATTTGGAAAGGCACACTCCTCTCTATATAAGGTCCCACAGCTAACAGTGCATGTCAGAGCACAAACCAAGCCATGAAGTCCAAGGAAATGTCTGTAGACCTCCAAGACAGGATTGTATGGAGGCACAGAGCTGGGGAAGGGTACAGAAAAATGTCTGCAGCATTGAAGGTCCCAATGTGCACAGTGGCCTCCATCATCCGTAAATGGAAGAAGTTTGGAACCACCAGGACTCTTCCTTCCAAACTGAGCGATCGGAGGAGAAGGGCCTTAGCCAGGGAGGTGACCAAGAACCCAATGGCCACTCTGACTGAGCTCCAGTGCTTCTGTGGAGAGAGGAGAACCTTCCAGAAGAACAACCATTATAGTATAGCAGAGTGGCCAGATGGAAGCCACTCCTCAGTAAAAGGCACATGATAGCCCACCTGGAGTTTGCCAAAAGGCACCTGAAGGACTCTCAGACCATGAGAAACAAAATTATCTGGTCTGATTGAACTCTTTGACCTGAATGGCAAGCATCATGTCTGGTGGAAACCAGGCACCGCTCATCACCTGGCCAATACCATCCCTACAGTGAAGCATGTTGGTGGTAGCATTATGCTGTGGGGATGTTTTTCAGGAGCAGGAACTGGGAGACTAGTCAGGATCGAGGGAAAGATGAATGCAGAGACAGCCTTGATGAACACCTGCTCCAGATCGCTGTGGACCTCAGACTGGGATGAAGGTTCATCTTCCAACAGGACAACGACCCTAAGCATACAGCCAAGATAACAAAGGAGTGGCTTTGTGAATGGCCTTGAGTAGCTCAGCCAGAGCCCAGACTTGAACCCGATTGAACATCTCTGGAGAGATCTGAAAATGGCTGTGCACCGACGCTCTCCATACAACCTGAGAGGTCCTGCAAAGAAGAATGGGAGAAACTGCCCAAAAATAGGAGTGCCAAGCTTGTAGCATCATAACTCAAAAAGACTCGAGGCTGTCATTGGTACCAAAGGGGCTTCACCAAAGTATTGAGCAAAGGCTGTGATACTGATATACAAGGGATGTTTTCCTTTTTTAGTTTTAATAAATTTGCAAAGATTTCAAACAAACTTCTCTCACGTTGTCATTATGGGGAATTGTTTGAAGAATTTTGAAGAAAATAATGAATTGAATCCATTTTGGAATGAGGCTGTAACATAACAAAATGTGACTGGGTCAGCCTTGAACAATCGTTTACCGATATCCCTTTGGGTTCCACGCCATGGATCCCCTGGAAATCCCTGCCACGTAATTTACAACACCCCCTGCTAGGTGCCACTTTTTCCATAAAGTTACCAAGTCTCATGGTATTTCCTCCTCCCCCAGTCTGCTTTCACCAGTGACCCATAACCCGGACTTTCCCCTGGCAAACCTTTGCCTTTTACTTCACCTACTGATTCACTTGCACCACTCCTCATTACCCACTGTGTCACACATAATAAACTCAAATCTTACGGATCCTTATGCCAAGAATTGGACCTCCGATCTCCCCTATCTTTTTGGATGTACCACCAGCTGCAAAGCTTCATACAGACCTCATCTTCTAAATCGGACCTTCTCAGGTCCGCAACACCTTTTGAATTCCTGTGCCTGCCCGCCTCCCCCGTAGCCAAGACTACCTACCTCACTTATGTACTTCTCGCTTCGATCCAGGGGGTTGTGGGAGGACTCACTTCAACTCACATTCTCTGACGAGCAATGGAAAAGGGCGATGATATTTGCTCATAAATGCTCAATAGGTACAAAATACCAGGAGATGTCTTACAAAATTCTGATGCATTGATATGTTACTCCGAGCAAAATCAAGAAGTGATACCCCCAATCCTTGGATCTGTGCTGGAGGTGTGGGCAGGCTCAGGGAGATAAGTTACACATCTGGTGGGAGTGCACTCATCTGACTCCCTTCTGGAGCGAAATACGCAAACTGATCATTCATATCACTGAAACTACAATCCCTCTTTCTGCTTCATGAGAGAAGGTCACCCGCTCCAAGCCTGACCCTGTAATCACTTGTAATGCCTGGCCGCTGTTCTTGATCAGGTGCAAGCTAACTATAGCTAGTAGAGGTTAGGAAGGAAAAATCCTGGACAGCCGCACTCCTGATGGACACCATTTATTTGAGGAATAAAATCAAGTCAAAGTATCACAAAGTGACATGGACAGATCCCAAGACAGGACAGGCTAACGCGTTTCACATCTCAATGGGACGCTTAGACTAAGCGTCCCATTGAGACGTGAAACACGTTAGCAGCCTGTCCTGTCTTGGGGTCCGTCCATGTCACTTTGCTAACGCGTTTCACGTCTCAATGGGATGCTTAGCCACTTCCATACAGGACACTTACACCCCCTTCCTTACCAGACCAATTTTCAGCTTTCAGCACTCTCACACTTTAAATGACAATTACTCAGTCATGGTACACTGTACCCAAACAAAATTTTTATCATTTTTTTCTCACAAATAGAGCTTTCTTTTGGTGGTATATAATCACTGCTGGGTTTTTTATTTTTTTCAATATAAGCGAAAAAGTAGCGAAAATTTTGAAAAAAAAACACTTTTTTTTAGTTTGTATTGAAAAATTTTGCAAAAAAGTAATTTTTCTTCATAAATTTGGGCGATAATTTATACTGCTACATATCTTTGGTAAAAATAACCCAAATTGGTGGATATTATTTGGTCTCTGTGAAAGTTATAGAGTCTACAAGCTCTGGTGCAAATCATTGAAAATTGATCACACCCG